>JAZHPH010000347.1:58241-106288 GCA_037356405.1 Nasonia oneida | reverse complement strand
AAAATCATCAAAATCGGTGAGTTCGGGTTGGGTACCTTTCCTTGTAATTCCCCGGATTATACTGTGGCTATACAGGGCCGTCCTGGTACCTCGTCTGGCCTACGCCGCGCTGGTCTGGTGGCCAAGGGCGGAGCTTGCGGGCTAGAGCGGCGCTAGAGAAACTCAGGGGACGGGTGCTAAGGGGGCGACAGGGGCCTATAGGACCACGCCCTTCAAGGCACTTGGAATCCTTGCGAAGGTAGAACCACTCCATCTTACTATCATTGGGATGGCTGCTAAGGCAGCGCACAGACTCAATGCGTATGGTCAATGGATACAAGGCACGAGGCACACCCGGCTTCCGGGTGGGGTGGGTCTCCTGTCGGAATTTTCCATCAAAACTGATATGATGATCCCGCATTACTTCTTTGGAAGAAGATACGGGGTCGTCATACCGACAAGAGAAGAATGGAAGGCCCGCAGGGACAGTCTACCAGGAACTGGGGAAGTCTGGTACACAGATGGCTCTAGGGCAGAGGCCGGCACTTGTTCGGGGTACTACTGTCGAAGGAATGGAAGGGGAACCTTCTTTTCCCTGGGGCGGTATGCTACGGTCTTCCAGACCGAGATATACGCTATACTGACCTGCGCTCAGAGAAACATTGAACTCGGCGAAAGGGATAGAATTATCACCATTTGTTCAGACAGTCAGGCGGCACTTAGAGCACTTATGACTCACAAGACGACCTCCAGACTGGTCTGGAAATGCAAAGTGGTTGTAAATCGGCTGATCGCTCACAACAACAAGGTCGGGCTACTCTGGGTCCCAGGGTAAACCGGGATCAGGGGTAACGAAATAGCAGATAGACTTGCAGCTTTGGGAGCTAAACACCCTCCAATCGGGCCGGAGTCATACAGAGGTGTCGTAAGGTGCCTGCTAACGGGCGAAATCCGGGGCTGGATTGAGAGGGAGCATACTAAGGAATGGCAAGGAACTCAAGGATGCAGACAAACCAAAGCGGTAATGGGACAGGATATCAATGTCGACTGGACCAAGTGCATCGCAGGAGGCAGCAGAAATAACTCCCGACTCCTGACACAGATAGTGACCGGGCACATCCGCTTGAGGTATCACGGTCTGAAGAAGGGAAAGGAGGCTACAGGTATATGCAGGTGGAGCGAGGGCACGGAAGAAACACCTCCCATGTACTGACCGTGTGCCCAAAATTTGCACAGCTCAGACATCAGTGCTTGGGGGAGCTTTTCCCCACGTACGAAGAGATTAGGGCACTCGACGTGGGAGCCATATTGACCTTCTGGAGAAGGGCAGGCTTACTTGCGTAGGGGATGCCATGAGAAGGGTGGTACAATGGGTTTACAGCCTAAGTGCCAGGGATCTTGGTGGTCCCCTCCTCATAGTAATAATAAGAATAATAATAAATAATAACACCACGATATACACATCAGTACAAACGATTGCATAGTTGAATACAGTACGATTGAATAATTTTTTTTTTAAGTAGCATTTGGAACTCAAAAGTTCATCGCCTTATCTACGCAAACCTTCCACGCTGCCCTGTCTTGTATCAACCCCACCCAAGATCCACCCCTCCGATCGACACCCACCCGTCCTATTTCTACTAGATCCGCTTTAATGTTGTCCTCCCATCTGCAACTAGGTCTACCTAGAGGTCGCGTTACCATCGGCCTGCCCTTCATGACACGTGCTGCCGCACGGTCGTCTTCCATTCTCGGTACCTGCCCTGCCCATCCCAATCTGCGTGATTTTATTATTCTGCTAATATCTGGTGACGAGTACAGATTGTGTAACTCATGATTGTGTAGTCTACACGATTCCCCGGTTTCCTCATCCTTCTTCGGCCCGTATATTTTTCGCAAGACTTTATTTTCAAATACCCTAAAATGGTTGTCCGCCTGCTTAGTGAGAGCCCACGTTTCGCTCCTGTATAGAACCACCGGCAGTATTATTGTCCTGTATATTCTTATTTTAACGTTTTTAGACAACAGCCTCGACTTAAGTAAATTACTCAAGGCATAAAAGCAAGCGTTACCCAAATGGAGTCTCTTGTTTATTTCGACATTAATCTCGTTTCTATCATTTATGGTCGGACCCAGATACGTGAATTCGCTAACCTTTTCAAAAGTAAAATTCCCAACTCTGAGATCTCCCTCCCCTCTGCAGATGCCTGGTTTATCCACAATCATGTACTTTGTTTTGGATTCACTCACTTCTAACCATGTATACTCTGCCGCTTTTATGAGGATTTCCGCGTTTCTTGCTACCGTTTCCCTACAATCCCCCAGTATATCCAAATCATCTGCGTAGCCTAGTATCTGCGTTGTTCCATTAAGCGTTGCGCCCAGCTGGCTAATCTGCATTTTTCTAACGACATACTCTAACGTTAGGTTGAACAGCACCGTAGAGAGCCCATCCTCTTGTTTTTAACCATCGCGTATCGTGAAGGGTTCTGATACATTACCACCTACTCGGACCTTTCCCGTACTTCCTTTCAGACATATTTGAATCAATCTTACGAGTTTTTTTGGTACACCGAGAAGTACTAGAGATTGATACATTTTGCTTAGCTTAATAAAATCGTACGCTTTTTTAAAATCTATAAATAGTATGGTTTTGCAAAATTCCTACTTTTTCTCTAACAACTTTCTTATGTTAACATTTGATCGCTCGTCGACCTGTTGCGCCAAAATCCGCACTGATAATCTCCTACTATATCTTCCGCGAATGGAGTAAGTCTAGCTTGTATTACTTTTGACAGAAATTTTAAAAGTAAGCACGATGCCCCCATATTTGAGTAACTCAGCTGGTATAGAGTCATTTCCCGCTCCTTTGTTGTTTTTTAGTTTTTTAATCGCGGCCTCTACTTATTGGTAGCTCGGTTCCTCCACATGGTGTTCAGCAGTGTGAATTTTGTCCCCTAATTCTTCGCTATTTTCATGCACGTTTAATAATTTATCGAAATAGTTTTCCACAGCGATAGTTATTCGTTGTCATTTGTTACGAGGTTCCCGTTTTCGTCCTTCATCAATTGCGCTCTACTCCTAAAACCCTTTCTGATGGTGTTAATCCGTCTGTACATTTCGCGGGGGTTATTTTTCTTACTGTTTGTTTCTATTCTCCTAATAAGATTCTTTTGATACTCCCACTTCTTATTTTCGTAGATTGCACCCGCCTATTTTCTTACGTTAGAATACTCTTCTATGGTCCTATCGCTTCTATTGTGTAAGCTATCTAATTTAGCCTTTTTGCGCCTTTTAAACCAGAGTTCGCACTCTTCGTCAAACCATGCTTTGCTCTTTGGTTTTTTCTTTTTACTTAGTACTTTGTTTACGGCCTCTTTTACCCGTTTTTTCGATGTCTCCCCATAAGCTATTCTGTTCGTCATTCCCCTCCGGCGATGTGTTTGCTTCTTCAAGTGCCTGAAACCTGTCATTAATTTCTATCTGGTACCTAATTCGCTCTGTTCTATCTCGTAGCTTTTCAATATCGAAGCTTTCTACCTTGTTTGTTCCCTTACTATTTTGATTCGCTACTAATCTAGCTCTTAATTTGGCTACTACTAGGAAGTGGTATGAGTCGCTATCTGCCCCTCTGTGAGCCCTTACGTCGAGAACGTATGACGTCGTTTTTCAATGAGAAAATAATCAATTTGGTTCTGTGTGGCCCCGTCCGGCGATGTCCACGTTACTTTGTGTATGTCGTTTTGCTTAAAACACCTAGTTTTGATTATAAGAACTTTTGTTGCCACGAAATTTATGACTCTAATACCGTTATCGCTGCTGGCTTCGTGCAGGTTTTCCTTCCCTATAGTAGGCCTAAACATTTCCTCCCTACCTATTTTAGCATTGAAATCGCCTAATACTATTCTTGTGTCGTAAGACGCGAACTGATCGATTACCTGCTCTTAAGTTTCGTAATAGAGATCCTTAGCTTCTTCTTGTTTGTTCTCCGTAGGACAGTGTACATTAATAAATACATATCTATACCATTTACCTTTGATGATGATGTACGAGAGCCTATCATTGACGGATTTGAAACTTTTAACTGAATGTATGATGCTTTTGCTTACGAGAAATCCGGTGCCTAGGGATCGCCCGCTCCCGGCCCCATATAGGTACGTGAAGTTACCCGATGCCAGTACTCCGCCATCTGGCCACCGCGATTCCTGTATTGCTACCAAATCTAAATTGTACCTATCAGCTTTCTTTATGAGTTCTTTAAACGCGCCTGCTTTGTATAGACTGCGAACATTCCAGGTTCCGACACTTAAGTCCCTTTTGGTTTAGTTTTGATTTTTTTCAGCCATGATAGTATGTTAAACCCGCGCGCTTTGGATCCTGTTCCGATCGCAGGTGAGTCCACCGTTCTAGATGTGATAACCCCCCATACCTCTCTAGAACTAAGTATGAGAGCTTTCCGACTTTGACGAGAACAGTGTCAACTCGTCGTCAGACATACTACGGTTTGCTGACATACTGCGCTGTGTAGTGGTGATAGGCACCCACCCGTCCAATCTGGACGACAACGCCTAAGACCTGCTTAGGGTAGCGGCATTGAACAGACGATTGAATAATATCAAATGTTATTTTGGATATAAAAAATCATTTGAACCGTTGTTTTAGGGAACACAGATGCATTGGTCCGATTTAAATAAGCATTGAATCGATTAAGTAAATATCCTAATACTTATGTATTCTAGTCCGGTTTAATCGATATTATTTTATCGTTTTGAATCGATTTTAATGCCATCAATATATTACACACGCAGTAGCTTGAATATAATCGCTTTCAAATGTAAAAAGCAGGATTAAGATATAGACTCGGAATCGATTCATTTTTTGTCCGTTGATTTCAATCGCTTATTTTTAGCAGGGCGTAGTTGCTAGACAGATGGAAGTGCTGCCACTGTCGTGACTGAAGATTAGGCCCGTTACACGCAAAAAGGAACAGAAACAAATAAATACTGACCCACCATGTTAAATAAGTATTATCTCGTAGTGCAGCATTTATTAAGAATAGTTTAGTCTGTTTCCTTAGCTGGAATAATGCTATTGCGAAAAAGGTCACGTTGATTATTATTTTCTAATCGTATTATTAACTTATACATTCAACTTATACCTAAAATCTTTTATACACAAATCAATGGTCATTAATATTCAACATTATTTTTTGCTGCAGGAGATCAATAAAAGTATTCGTATGAAACTGAGTAGTTTTATTTAGATTATACAATTGACGAATCTAAAAAATTGATCTGTTATTAAAGAATACGAATTTCTTCTATAAAGCATGGTCAGAATATTAAAAATACCATCTGATAACACAATCGATAATTAGAACAGGAAAAAAAGACGATGTTCCCTCTCATCGTCAAGTCTTACCCCATTACAGTTTAATGAATTTATCGACAATATTTGAATATATGCATAATTTGTGTGTGTATGTGTGTCTATGTGTGTGTTGATCAGCGAACCTTTAAATATCGGCGAGCGCCTTATGTGAAAAGCAAAGTGTTTCGCTTTTAGCGATGTTTATGTTTAACATCTGCCAGGAGTCCTGTGATGGCTTACGTTTTTTCATCTCTTTCGTTCGACATTAGTTATGAGTCGACTTCGTTGCGCTATCTTTGTCGTGGCTTTCTTGCAGACGCGATCTAGGTGTTCTCCATAATTTAGTTTCGTATCCAGAGTTATTCATAGATACTTGGCCGATGATTTCATTATTATAAGCTCGCCGCCTATCTTCATAGGTATGATGGTAGGTATCCGCTTTCCTGTCAAGAGGACGATTTCGGTCTTATTTAGCGCTAAGGTCAGTCCGTGATTCGCCATTAACCATAGCACTCTACTCCTAATCGCGTTTTACATCGCTTGCGCGATGTCCACGTTTCGTGTTATTATTATTATAACCGCGGCTACGTCATCTGCGAGCATAACGTGTCCCAGCATTTCAAGTTCTAGAAGCCCGTCGTACAAGATACTTCAGAAGTCCGGCCCCAAGATCGAACCCTGTGCTACTCCTGCAGTTATAGATCTTTTTCTACGCCCTTCTTTTGTGTCGTACTTAATAACCCGATCCCTTAGATAATCTTCCGTAAGACGCATAATGTATCGTTGCATACCGAATGGTTCTAGGACAGCAAGTATGTCGGTCCATCTTGCCGAGTTAAATGCATTTATTACGTCTAACGTTACCAGAATCATTATATCTATAGTCGCGTATCCAACTTCTTTTGCTTTCTTTACCGTGTCTGTTACCTCTCTACTAGCTCCTATGATCGATCGCCTTTTTCTATAGCCATACTGCTTATCGGACAGGTCTCCTACTTCGCGTACAACGCTTAGTATTCACGGTTTAAGCAGAGCTTCCCTTGTCTTTCCCATTGTGTCTAAGAGACTCAGTGGTCAGTCTATAAGAGGTGTCCGCGCATGCTTATTTTTTGGTTTTTCGATCAGTACGAGTCTTGCTCCTTTCCACTGCGAACTAAAAACTTCCTGCACCAGACACTCGTTGTACATCTCCAAGAACAGCTTAGGCTGTGGCAATGCGACGATCCTGAGAATTTCCACAGAGATGTCACCCGATCCCAGTGCCCTACCGCTCTTAAGGGATAAAATTGCCGCGATAAGTTCATAACATAATAAAATAGAAAACTATAAAAACTAATAATACATACAAATAACTGTTGTCTTTGTCTCTATTCTGGAATCCTTCTGCTAAAAATTTCTGTTTTGTTCAGTTATCTTCTGTTTTAGTCTAAATGCTTCAGATAAAAATTGTTATGTGAAGAATTTTTTTCCCACTAGAGATCAATATATAAGTATACAAAATTATGTAATTCTATATAAAATCATATATTATATCCTTACATAAAGATCAATTAATTTAATTATCATTTTATACGATAATTATCTAAATTATTATTAAATAAGTCAGTATTTAGAATATTTTTTGATACAGTGTGCGTAAAATGCACTTTTACATACGTACCACGTGCGTTTCAGCACATTTTACGCCCTCTGTATCAAAAAATAAGATACGTCACACATGCTAAAAGTTAATTCTACACAAGTGGGAGGTTTGTCGGCCGAGCAAAGCAAGGGTGACAATCTCACGAGTGTAGAATCAACTGTTGCGCACTCGTATTAAAATATACTATTTTAACAATCGTTATTAAAAAATCTGAAGTGAGATCTTGTCAAAATTTTATCTGTGATTTTGTGTACAGATTTTTTAAATTTTATGAATAAATAAAAATTAGTAAGTAATAATCAAAAGACACTTTATTAATTGTGGAATCACTATAATTATCTCACCTGCAATTTTTATGTCTAATATTTTGAAATAAAAATATTGCTCAAAATGCTATAAAAAAATAGATTTTGGCCTGTTAACTCGAATTAAAAGCATTTTCACGCTTAAGTATAGGTAGAGAAAGTTGTATTTCTTCGAGATTCACAACTTTTTTATAAATCTTTTCTGTAGAATGCATAGAATCCGACTTAGAGCCAAAAAACCGTTTCTAGCGATTTTTGGATATGACCGCATTCTGCGTATACATGCAGGATCGAGCCCAAAATTGATTTGGTACCTTACTATTACGAGGGGAGTTTGCACACAAATGTTTAGCCCGATTGATGAAAGTCTCTTAGAGATAATCATGTAACACCAAAATTTTTATTCATAAAACACGCAAAAATTGAACAAATTGTGCCCGCATTTTAAAAAAACGTAGACGATCGGGATAACAAAATAGTTATTAGGTGTCTGCAAGAGGAGACTCCTTCCAAAATTTCAGCCCGATCGATCGAAAATTGCGTGAGATATCGCATCTCACACATTTTTCGATGACAAAACTATAAGGCACTTCCGTGTCGCGGTCGTGCCTAAAAAATTCATGTGAGTGTTCGTTACGTAAAGAAAATGATTACTTAAAGATTTTCATCTTTTTATTTTCACAAAGACATAGCTTTAAAGAAAAATACTATATTAGTACAAATTATTATTTGGAGCATCCTTTTTATCTAGACTGAATCTGCAGATTACATCATTTTATATACATAAATATGTTACGTGATTTTTGGTGTTGGATCACTGCGTTAATTTTGTGGGATATTTGTAATAATAGTTTTCTACAGAACCAACAAAACGGACTGAAATTAGGGTGACCTCCGAGTTTTCGCTTGCGTGAGACCCTCAGCGTTTGTTGTATATTTATTTAGATAGTGAAATGATCATACCTTATTCTGAAATCTGATTCTCCTTCTTTTAATTAACAATTGTGAAATAAACTTGTCTTATTATAGTAGTTTTCCTTCTTCTTAATCGTGATGTTATTTCTTTCTTGGGATGAGAGTACAATCGGTGTTGTCGTGATTGGATCAAACAGTATTTGTGTGTTGTTGAAAATTAGTCCTTATTATGTCGGTGAATTGTATTTCTACTCTTTTTATTATTTCATTGCTTGATTAACACTCTGAAGAAAAGTATCAAAAACTCTAAACTTACATTTTGACCGCTCTGTTAGTTGGTCGATCTCGGACTGCTGCCGCTTGGCTTCACCAAGCAACGCTGAAGTCAGAGAGAGAAAGAGATTTTTAGATTTGGATTTAGATTTATGTGTGCTTTATTGTTATATATAGAACAAAGACCAATTAAATAAGCTTCCTCAACTTGTAAGAGCTAAACACCCGGTAAGAGAGACAAGGAAAAAGGTACTACATCTTTTTTATGTATTTAGTGCGCATTCTAACTCTTGAGCTATTCTTTCATTTTGTATAAGCAAAATTTTTTGCATGCAGCTTGCTCAAGCTTTTTTCAGTAGCATAAGAGGATAAGGCTAGCAAACTATATGAGTTTTTTAATCTTGTTCTCTGTTATTTTACTGACTCCTACCGACTAACCTTAACTTCTGTCTCTTTGTACATCTTATAGCTTGTCTGAATCATCGATAAACCTATCAGAAGTAATTTCACTCCTCATATGTGCAACAGTTAATAAAGCGACATTTCTCTTTACCACCCAACGATTTAGACAGCTTACGCAAAACAGCATGCTTAGCCCGTCAGCAATAAGTATATTTATCTCCACCACCATCACCACCACTAGTATTTTGTAAATATGCGATATCGTGCTTGAAACAGTCTATCTAGAGTGTTTCGGTAGGTCTCACCACGTGCCAGTCTCTCCTTTAGATCACTATCTAGTCCGAGAAACTGGTATTCAAGTACATAATGATCTATTCTAGTAGTGCTTGGTTTTTAGCATTCAGCGCTATGGATCTCACTGAAGTATCTACTGTAGTATTAGCTTATGTACTATTATAAATTCGTTTTTTATTTGTATTGCCTCCATAATAATTATGTATAGTCAAATTATTCAAATTTGCTACTGTAGCTCTCTCTCTCTCTCTCTCTCTCTCTCTCTCTCTCTCTCTCTCTCTCTCTCTCTCTCTGTTTAATAAGAAATAAACCACAAAATCTTAAAAAACATGATTCGAGGGAAATTTCTAATGACTTTCTCTACCGAAAGGCTTTTGTTATTATTTTTTCATGAAAGTATATATTCTGACCTTCAAAAATCGCCCTTCCTATTTTTCATAGTGTTATTTTACGAGACACTACTGAATTTTGTCCAAACTCGCTGTTTCTGATCACTGTGCGCCGTGAGATAAAACAAATACTTTCACTCTAAATTTTCCGGTAAATACATGTAAAAATACGAGCATGCATGACAGAAAATATGGTGTGTTTCAAGGGCTTAGTGGGTTTCTTTACCTCGTGTGGTTGCGGTACTCGTTGCATCTCATACATTGTTCGCTTACAAAACTATAAGGAACTTTCGTACCGCAGTCGTGTCTCATGAACTTAGTAAATTAAGAGGTTAGAGGTAGAAGAAGATCATTTGCTTGCGAATTTTATCAGTTTGTTCACGTACTTCTCAAGGCACGCATACCTCTGTAATTTACAGAAAAGTGAAAACTTCATATTGCTGTAGCAGTGGCAGACGCGGAAACAGCAACAATATTCTGTTGACAGCTCTTGTCACGTCATTATTAGTGTAGTATTTAGTTAAAGTGGTAGTGGGTAGTTGCAAAGATGACAAAGACGATAACGATGCGGTGGAGGCAGAGAAGAGTAAAGATTTAGATTTAGATTAATTAATTTTATTTTACGTACATTATGTTGTACGATCACATATATACAGCAGAAGTAGTATAAAAGGATAAAAAATAATAATATGTTGAGGTATCTGTTTCAGAGAATGTGTAGAGTGATAGTATGCAAAAGTGAAGTTGGGTTGAGCGAGAGTAAGTGAGTGTGTGCGTGTGCGTGAGTATGTACACGATGTTTATGTGTTTTCGAGTTCAAAAAAGTGCTCTTCAGCTAGTTTCCTGAAACTTGCAATAGATGTAGTCTTACGGATGTGTGATAACAGGTTGTTCCATAAGTATGAAGCGCTGATATAAAACGAGTTCCTCAGCGTCTCTGTCGCGAAGGTAGGAATGTCCAGAGGTGTCATTTCCCCCTTCACAGGCCGGAGTGTCACGCGGAAGTTGAAGTAGGCCAGTACGTATGATGGTACAGCTGCATTAAACATTTTTCGTAAGAAACAAGCAGTGAAATACTTCTTGCGTCCGGCAGTGGTTAGCCATTGTAGCTCCCGCCTGTACGGAGAGCTGCGCTTATTTCTCATTACGCCATAGATGTACAGAATTCCTGTATTCACGAGTCTCTGTAGTTTTAAGTCGAGTTTCTGCGTCAGTTCACAGTATACAAGAGAACGATAGTCGATAAGGGGAAACAGGAGTGCTTACGCAACCTGAGATTAGTATTCTTTCTGAAAAAGTGAAGCCTGTACATAAGCGAGTGAGCTCGCTTACACACTTGTGTGACGTGCTCCTTCCACGTGAGTTTAGAATCGAACACCAATCCCAGATTACGCACAGAAGATCCAAAGCTGACCTGTTAGCTGTTAAAGGTAGTGCATTTATGTAGTATGGGGAGCCCAGGACAATTGCTTTGGTTTTGTTAACATTGAGTTTTAGCCTGTTCTGTGCAGCTCAGCCCATTATCCTCTCGGCATTAGCATTCATCTTGTTTGATAAAGAATCGAGCTCCTCAAGGTGGCATTGACTGTAAATTTGCAAGTCGTCGATGTACAATGCAAACAGCAAGGTACCCAGAACAGACCCCTGCGAGGCGCCGATGTTAAGACGCCGAGGGGAGGAACGTTCGCTATTGTCACTAACGACGGCCTGCTCTCTCCCAGAGAGAAAGGAAGCGAACCAGCGGATAACCTGCTTTGAGAAGCCGAAGGTAGATAGCTTTTTCAGGAGCCGGACGTTACACACAGTGTCAAACGCCTTGCTAAAGTCAAAGAGAAGGAAAAGTGTTACTTTCTTTTTGTTTTTGTTTATCCCGACCCTGGCATCATCAGTTAGCTTAATTAGCCTTGATTCAAGGTACTCTGAGACTTGCCTGTGCACCAGCCAGTGTTTTTCCAGGGCTTTGGAGAGAATGCAGAGAAGTGAAATCGGAGGTTAGTCAGTCAGAGCTGTTGGTGAACTGACTTTGTTGAGTGCGCGCACGAGCGACAATTTCCAGGCAAATGGAAAGCAGGGTTCGCTTAGGGACAGGTTGAAAATATGACTTACAATAAGAGTAACCTTCGCTTCTCAGTTGGCTCTTCTACATTTGGCATGAATCGTGATAGAGCAGCGCTAACTTTTACTGCTTTATTACTGACTACTTCTAGATGCTGTTTAAAACTTAGTGTTGCATCGATGGTGATGCCTAAGTATTTGATGGTTGGTTGAGAATCGATCTCGTGTCCATCCACCGTCAGTGTGATTTTCTCCATCTTCTTCTTACTGGAAATGAGGATAACTTCCGTTTTGTGACTGGCTAATTCCAGATCCGTCTCTGCTAGCCATTCGTGTATTATACGGATTGACTCTTCAGCTATGTTTGTCACCTCTTCTTTATGTTTCGCTACTACCACTACTGCTATGTCCTCAGCGAATCCCACTACTGTTGCTCTTTCAGGTAATTGTAGCTTTAGTACCCCGTCGTACATGATATTTCAGGTCGGTGGGCCAAGTACTGACCCTTGCCTTTTGGAACTTTATACGTCTTGGTACCGTCCTCAGTGTCAGATAATAAGATTCTGTCCTTTAAGTAGTCGGACATCATCCTTCTTATATGTAAGGGCACATCCTGCTTCTGGAGTGCCTCGTGTATTTTAATTCATCTGGCCGAATCGGATGCATATTTGACATTGAATGTAACTATGGCGTAATATTCCTTTTTCCTCCCCTTCCATCTTTTCCCCTCTATCGCTGTTTGTGCAGTGTCAATCACTGAACTAACTGCGTCCAGGTTTGAACGCTTCTTTCTGAAGCTATATTGGTGTTCCGCTAATCCACCTGTTCCTTCTATAAAATGATCCATTTTGACGCAGATACTGCGTTCCAGGATCTTGCCTGGAGTATCCAGCATGCAGAGCGGTCTGTATGATGGGGACTTCTGGGCTGTTTTCTTTCCCTTTGGCAGAAGCAATAGCCGCTGTTTCTTCCAGTTTGTGAGGAATGTTTCCTGTTCTAGACATGTATTGTACAAGTTTACGAAGACTTCTGGATGAGAGTGGATGGCATATTTCAATGCAACATTTGGAATGCGATCCGGCCCTGGGGCCTTGTTGTTTTCGACCCTTCTCCAGGCGGCTACCAATTCCTCATTCGTGATTGGTGGGATAGCCTCTTTATTCACACCTCTTTAGTTATTTCACACCTTCTTATGACACTTGGTTCCTCCAGTTGCCTAAAGCACAGTGTGATGACTACCCGGTGCAATAGTTCCGGGCATTTTGGTGAAGGCACGTAGCTTGTTTTTATCTTCTTTATTACTATTTTATACGGTCGACCCCAAGGGTCTTGTTCCACCTCGTCCTGTAGTTCCTTAAGGCACTGTCGTTTGTTTTCGCGGATTTTCTTTTTAAGACCCGTTTTAGCGTCCTTCATTTCTCGTCCGCGGGCATCTACTATTTCCTTGCTAAATCAGTTTTATAGTATTTCTTCCTCGCCCGATGTTTTCGTCTTCTGGACCAGTGGCACACACTATGTGAACTCGCAATTTCCTTGTCCCACCAGTATACTGGTGGTCGTCTACTGTATGCCCCTCTTTGAGGCATAGCAGCGTCACATGCTTAGGTGATGTTTACCGTACCTGCTTCGCCTTGCTGTTTGCCGTTCCAGACAGTTGCATTTCTTCTAGTACTAACAGGAACATCTCCTTATCGTAATCCTTCGTTTTACAACTAACTCTATTGGTCGTTGTACTCGCGCTGGGTCCCTGTTTTGATATTTTTACCTCCATTATTATGGCCTGGTGATCACTATGTGTGTAGTGCTCACTTACTGTCCATGAAGCTAATGTGCCAATAAGGCTGATGCTAACAAACGTCAGGTTAACAATAGACCTTGCGTCTCCTCTTCTAAATGTGTGGTTGCATCCTTGATTAATAGGGACCAAATCCAGTAGAGTGATTGCTTCTAGGAGTATTCGACCTCTGTGGTGTTAGTCCTTATGCTGCCCCACTCCACAGCCCACGCATTGAAGTCGCCTGCAATCAGAACCGGTTTCCTACCTTTTGCGTCTTGTATGAGCCGATCTAGCAGTTGTTCAGACTGCTCGATTGGAGCGTTAGTTAAAGCGTAGCAGCTGTAAACTGTGCTCGGGATTTTGCGATGATAATCCAGAGCGGCAACCTGGTTTTTGGCTAAGCAGCGAGTACCGGGAATCCGGTGTCGCCTCGCGGTGACAACAAGGGCCCAGCGTGTTGCGATACGTCGCGCGGGCCGGCGTCGCGGCTGTCTTCCGAGTACACCGCCAGCGCGCCGCCGCCGGCTTCAGAGAAGAGTCCCGAGGAGCCGCGTCGAGGGGACGGCTGATGAGCCAATCCGCGTGTTGACCGTTCCGCGTGAGGAGTCCGTGCGGACTCATAAGCCAATTGGAGGCCTTCTCACGCGCGACGTAGGGAGATGTAGAGTGGGGTTTTCGCGCGCGAGCGCCCGAAAATCGAGGAATCTTTGACTGGATCTCGAGGTGCTCACACGTATCTCGAGCTAAAGTAAAGAAGAGTAGTGGCTGTCAATTCGAGGTCTTCCCCAGAGAGAGAGAGAGAGAGAGAGAGAGAGAGAGAGAGAGAGAGAGAGAGAGAGAGAGAGAGCAACGAGGAAGCCTTGGGGTAATTGAAGCTGCTGAGAGCTGACTGGACATCGGTGCGACGGCGGCAGAGGCCACGCCACCACCTCAACCCAGACAGCGAGAGTCGTCCCCGTTGGCCGAGACGCCGACGCCCGGACGAGCCTTGAGAAGAAGAAGGGAAGTAGAAGGAGAGAGTCACGACAGAGGACCTGCTGACCTGGACCCGAGCAACCTCCGCATCGGATCCCAGGCGGCCTTCTTCGCGGCGTGTTTGAGGAACGGAAAGCAGGGTCCGTCCCAGTCCCGCTGAGATATAGTTAAACTGAGTGTGAGTGTGCGTGAGAGAAAGAGTGCGAGAGAGAGTTGCGTGAGCCAGCGTTCAGGTGCAGCGGCACTGGGGTGCGGCGCGCGTGAGCGCGAGACAAAGAGAGCGGCCATTGCCACGTGGTGATCTGACAAAGAAACAGTGAGTTTTCTTGAGAGTTTCCTCCCTATCCTCACTTGGCCCAACGTGCGCTCTCACGCGCGTGACGATCGCGGAATCTCCCCGCGGAAATAATAAATCTGACAGTTAGAGTTAGTGTTGCGCAGCCAGTCATCAGTGGGAGCTGATCATTAGCGACTCCGTCGCATTCCTTGACCCGTATAAATCCTTCTTCATGGGTCTTCATGTTTCCACAGAAAGCAACGTTTCCACATGCCCAGATCGCTGCTTTACCCGTAGTGTCCATTTCCCATGATGGTTCGTCTAGATCCTATATTGTTCGCACACAATAGCTACGTCTACCTCTTTCTCGCGGACATACTGGTTGAGTAGGTCCTGTGCTGTCTTACAGTGGATTTAACTGCACCATCTTCATTTTCGTTGGTTCTTTAGATCTTTCAATGTGGCTCGGTGGACTGGGCATGTATAGCTACTAGCTCCATGGACACTCCTTTATTTTTCTCCTTCCGATGGCCTTTTAGGCAATCTGGGCAGGCAGGTGTACGACGGCGGTCTGCGTATCTCCATGGGTCTTCTGGAGGGTCTCTACTACTTTCTTCTTTTTTGAAAACTCTCTATTTAGGGCTTCTTGAATATCCTGTTTAGAGGTAAGCATGTCAAGGTCTTTTATTTTAAAGACCACTTCATGCTGAAGCTTCTTAATTGTGGCTTTTCCTACCGGCACCGCTTTAACCGTTTGTTAAAGTTCCTGCGTTTTCACGTCTTTGGTACGTCGTAGCTCCAAAAGAAGATCTTTTGCCACGGTTTTGTGTATCTTATCTATGCTGTTACCAAGCACTGTCAGATTGGGATCCGCTTTTATTTTTTTAAAATAACATCGTACAAATTCCCCTCAGCAGCTTTTATAACAAGTGCATCCGGCCTGGTGGGTCTCTCTTGTTGTTTTCTAGTGCCATTTTTGTTCTTGGCACCAGTGCCTTCATGTATCTCCTTTTTCCTCTTCTTTTCTTTCTTTTCCTCCTTTCTGGTGATAACCTCCTGCCAGCGTGGGTCTGCCTCTTCTTCCGAAGACACCTGTGATTGGCTTTTTGATGTGACTACCACAGGGGCTACTTTCTTATCTTTCTTCGTTTTTTAGCGTAGTTTTCTTGTCGATCATCTACCTGGCTTGGTGGCATTGCCTTACGCTTATTAAGCGTTCTTGTAGTTACTGCGTTTGATGAATTTATCGTCTGTGAATCCTTGTCCTCCTCCTCTGGATATGCTGCTGGTAACATTTTTGCTTCACTTAGCACCAATGCAAAGCTCTCCCTGATTTTTTTCAGCGCCACTTGTCCTCTTTCAAGCCGCTTAACATGTCACATTATCGCCGATAGATCGCTTTTAACAAACTTATGAATGTTAGATGCGTTTGACACAACATTATCCATAGAGTCAAGCCTGTCTCGGATCTTCTCCCATATGCTTTCTCGTTCTCGCTCAGAATTTCGGATTTTATTCCAGATCTCGAGACAGGACAGCCCTGGCCCAAAATTTAGACTGTCTGAGGCATGGATGGCTACTCAAAACAGATGAAGACGACACTGGATCTGGATTCATACTGTCCAGGCAGTGTAAATTGGCGTTGCTGGCTGTTTCTACGTACCAGAGACAACTTTGCACGTATATTTATATTTTCTGGCAATACTGATTGAAGTTTTTGGCTACTTTAACTACCTGAAAACGACCCTGGAGATCCATTCATACTTACAGTGCTGGTTGGCGTATCTGTCTACTTTAACTATCTGGAGACCAACTGGAGATTCTGGACTTGTATATACATTGCTTTTATTGCTACTGATCAAACTACTTCTACTCGTAGACAGTTTTGTGCTGTCATAATGGTCTTTGTAGATCAAAAATATATGATAGTCTAATGTTATTCTCTATATGATATGGACACGGAACAAACTGTACAAATAAAAACCCTATACAAACATCCCTACACGGAAAAATTCTACACGGATATTTTCTACATTGATATTCTCTACACCAATTTTTATTATTCTACTACACTGCAAAACTCTGCACGATCACATAACCTATTGCCAGATCATTTTGACAACAGTAGGTTATACGCTTGTGTAGAGTTTCGCAGTGTAGTAAAATAATACAAATTATGTGTAGAAAATATCTGTGTAGAATTTTTTCGTGTAGGAAAATATGTTTGTCTAGGGTTTTTATGTGTACAGTTTGTTCGGTGTCATGAGATGTACTGTTATTATATATTTGAATCAATAACATCTAATAATGATTTTGTTAACTTACATACATTTTTTTCATTGTTACATAATATTAGAATATTTATTTATTTATTTATTCAGAGTAAGTACAATAGATTGAAATACATCGATTATACAAAAACATTATAAAAGTAATCCAGCAGAGGAAAATTTCCTGTTCGCCGGTCCGGAATACAAAATGACTTAATAAAACTAAATCTTAAAACTAAAATGTGTAGTTGCTCCGCCGTGTTTGAAATCCAGTAGTACAATCTACCAGAACAACCCAGCGTTGCAAGCCTTCTTTCAAATCTTCTCTCATTCACCAATATCTCACTAGCATAGATCTTGCTGTCGTGAAACTCTGAGTTGACGCATTTCTGCTCTTTGCAAAAATGATCCTCTCCATGCTATTAAGCCTTGCAGGACATGTAAGACTAACAGCACACGTTACTCTATAATGTGGGAACATTTCTTTATGTTGATTTGCAGAGTCACATTTGCACGGCGCTGTGAAAACTATCTCGTCTATAATTACGATGTCTTTATGTGGTGGCTGTCTTTCTAGCTTATCTATCGTGTTTGTGAATATTTGCTTTCCCTTCATTCCTCTGTCGAGATAAAATATTGCTTTATTTGATCCTAGGTAGTTAAGATCACCATATGACATGCGAATATTGTTTGACTGCAATATAGGCTGCCCAGGTGCTGTCGCCACCTCTGACAGTAAAGCTTTCGTATTATTGTTCTCAACCATTTTATCAATCTCAGTGAATACTGATTCAATTGGTTTTTTTATATCCTTAATATGTTTTATACTATCATCTTCTACCTTTTGTTCCTGTTTAACAAAATGTATGTGTTTTGTAATAGAGGGTTTGGATACGTCACAATTTTCATAGTTTTCTGCCAGCATAAGTTGTTTGATTGTTTCTCTGGATTTCCTAGAATAGACATGAAAACCTTATCTTCCGTTGTTGTAGTCCTAATAATCTGTTTCTTTTCTGTTTTGAGTTTCCACGTGTTTATAATCTTATTTGCTATCTGCTCGATAGCTCTTTTATTTTCTGAAGTTAGGTTATTCATTTTCTTCCAATTGTAGTTAGATATTCGACGATGAGAGAGATTATGGTGCAGTATACACATGTTATTTGCGCATATGTATGTTCGTATGTTAAGCTTCAATTTATCAAATAATGCATTGACATCCTCATGGACTTCCAATGTAGGATATGCATATTCAATAATTTTCTTTGTTAGAGGTAGTGAAAATTCCTTATTTTGTATATTTTTGCAGTTAGGTTGTATATGTTGTTCTAGACAACACTTCGAGTTAAAAAAGTAATTTATTCTTCGACAATCAATTTTTGTTATTATGGACGAATTAGTTTTATTTTGCATTATAGGCTGTTTTCTTTGATCCACTTTTTAATTTTAACCTTTCTGATGTTGTTGAACATCATGTTGTTTGTTAAATCCTTAAGTTCTTTTGGTAATTTGTTGAAGGTTGTTAAAGCTCTTATATAGCTATTTTTTATGCTTATCTTTCTGCGACGTTTGGGAATTTGTATACTTTTGTGCCTAGTGGTTTTATCTGAATTTAAATAGTTATCCTGTAGTTCTATATAATGGTATATCAGTGATTCATATGTGAAAGTTTGTTCCAAATTAAGTGGTTGATTATCAACTAAGAATTTATTCTTGTTTACTATTTTGAGTAGTTTGTTCTGTAGACTTTGAAGACATCCAATTGTGCTTGTATATGCACCACCCCAGGTTATGATGCCATAAGAGGTGATGCTATGAAACAGTGCATAATATAGCATTTTCAAATTCTCGGTAGACATAATTCTTGAAAGCTTGTAAAACAAAAAAGTTAAATATTTAGTTTTGTTATATATGTAGTTAATATGAATATCCCATTCCAAGATCAAGGAAAGTGATTGCGATAGGACTGCTTTTGTCAAGTTGATTATAAATATGATTTGTTATTTGGTGGAGGGCATCTTTAGTACTTAGTACTTTAGTACTGTTTTTCCTAAAATCAAATTGCTTATCTGAGAACAAGCTACATTCATCAAAGAAATTTAGTATACGTTTATGTAACAATTATTCGAAAATGTTTGCAATATTAGATATTAGCGAAATTGGTCTGTAATTGTTTAGTAGATATTTTTCTTTAGCTTTGTGTAAAGGAATAATTTCTGCAATTTTTAGAGCTTCTGGCCATATTGCCTTTTCCAAACTCAGATTTATTATGTGAACCAGAGGATCACAAATATACTCGTGTATTGTTTTTAAAGTCAGAGTATTGATGCCATCAATTCCACCATTTTTATTTTTCATATTATTAATTATTTCATGTATTTCTTTATAGTATGTTGGGTGTATAAAAATAGTTTTGTTGTTCATGCTTGGGATCTTTATTTTCTCATTCTTTGGCATATTTATTTTGCCTTCTAACTGCTTACCTATATCGCAAAAGAAGTTGTTCATATGTTCGGCCATCTCATTTGCATCAGTGATTTTTTTGTTGTTATTTATAATATAATTAATGTTATTGCACTTTTTAGGAGTCTTACCCATTTTATTATTAATAATTTTCCACAAATTCCTTTGATTGCACATATTCATTTCTATCTGTTTTTTATCAAATTCTTCTTTTGCTTTGTATATAATTCCATTAAGTATTTTGACATAATTATGCTTCTTTTTTTGTTAGATTACTAGGATCACTTTTCCATATTTTATACAGTTCCTCTTTTTTATTGCACGATATCGTTATTGCTTTCGTTATCCAGTCTTTTCTTGGTTTCATTTTATTGTGAGTATTCTTTCGCACTTTATATTCAGCCTTTTTTGTACACGTTTCGATTTTTAGAATTAGGTAATTTAATGCCAGATTTTAATGATAAACATGGTAAGGAGTTTTCTAGAAAGTTATCAAGCACTATAGATTTTTGTAAGAATAACCAATCAGTCTTTTTTACTCGTGCAGATAAAGGCAATGTAAGTTAAAACTGTATGTTTAAATGTTGATTATAAATCTAGGATGAATGATTTACTTAGTGACACCAATACATATAAAATCGTCAAAAGAAATCCGTTACGATCTTTGCAGTCAAGGGTTTATGAAATTTTATCGAATTTCAATAATAATAATTACTTGTAATTTAAATATGATAAAAATTGTTTAACGCAGACTAATACTGTTTTATCTAGAGCCTATGGCTTACCAAAAATACATAAACAAAATTACCCTCTTAGACCTATTATCTCGACTATTAATAATCCCACACATTTTTATCTAAATTAATTGACATTGATCTTAAAAAATGTTTAAATAGACCTAAATCATATATCAATAATAGTTTTATTTTGAAAGAAAAATTGTCTGATATTTTCATTCCACAAGGTTATATTTTGCTTTCTTTAGACGTGACTTCGTTATTTACTAATATTCCGGTCGATTTAGTTTTGAAAAGTATAGATAGACGGTTTCACTTTATTCATGGAGTTTCTAAGATTCCGTTTACAGTTATTGTCGACACTATAAAATTTTTGTTCGAACATACTTATTTCCAATTTGATAATACTATTTACAAACAAATTTTTGGTACTCCTATGGGCTCTCCTATTCCCCGTTGTTTGCGGATATCGTCATGGATGATTTGGAAACTGAGTGTCTTAAAATTTTGAATGATAATTATAGCTGTATACCTTTGTTTTATTTTAGATATGTTGATGATACTATTTTATGCATAAAAGAGGAACAAATTGGTATAGTGTTGGATATTTTTAACAGTTACAATAGTCACTTACAGTTCACACACGAAGTTGAAACTAATAATAACATATCCTTTCTTGATGTTACTTTATCTATTAACAATAATTGTATTATTACAAACTGGTTTCAAAAACCTACTAATTCAGGTAGAGTTTTAAATTATCATTCTAATCACACTATACAACTCAAACGTAATATTGCCTATAATTTAGTTGATAGAGCTTTGTTCCCATGAGTCTTTTCATGCTGACAATATTTCCATTGTCAAAAATATTTTACTTAATAATGATTATTCGATTTGGTTTATGTTGTGTTCGTAAACGCTATAGAAAAATTAATTATTCTATTAATACTAATAATAACCTACAAAATACACACAAACAACAAGCACCAATAGTATCTTTACCATTTCATGAAAGATTTTTTTATTCTTGTAAACATATTTTCAAAAAATTTGGTCTACATTGTGTTCCGTTAATTACACACAAATTAAATTGTATTGTTAGGTTGGGCAAAGATGTTTTAGAAAAATGGAGTGAAACTAATTTGATATATCAATTTCAATGTAATAGTTGTCCGGCTACATATATTGGTCAAACAAAAAGGAAATTAAAAACAAGGATTGATGAACACAAAAAAACTTCTAATGACAAAATACTACCGATTCCGACGCATATTAAAAATAATCCTTCACATAGTTTTGATTTTGATAATGTTATAATTTTAGATCGTGAGTGCAACAGGTACAAAAGACTGATTTCAGAAAGCTTTTTTATCAATATGAATGTAAATACTATAAGTTGAGTATTACAAACACATACGAATCATGCACTAAGTTGTATTAGTACATGATTCGTATGTGTTTGTAATACTCAACTTATGTGTGATTGATACATCGCACAAGGATGTAGCAAATGACTGACTCGAGGAATCTTTCCTCTTATTATAATTTAAGATAATGTTTGACTTTTTATGCTCTTATTTTTATTTTTATTTTCTTCAGGACTGTACCTTATTGTTGTGATTATATTTATTGTATTATTTTTTGTTAATAAAGACTTGAAGAGGTTGGAAACCAAACCAACGAAACGTCGTCGACATCTAATTGCTGAGATTTTATTTCTACAAGGGCTGACTCTTTCACCTTTGATTCCTAATTATTTTATAAAATATACTGTTTTTATTAAGACAAAATATATTTAATAATAAAAAACAATAAATAGTTAAAAAAAAAGGAAATATATTAAAAATAAAATATACATATATACACTTATATTTAATTAACACTAAACCATAATATTAAATAATAAATGTTATTATTATAGTATAATAACGTACGCAATTTACCCTGCCGGCTGCCATGCTACCACGCGCCCCACGTAACATGGCTTATATTACCACATTAATATACTGTTTCAGTTAATATTTTTTAATTTATAAATTTAAAATTATCTTATTATTATATTCAACTTAAATTAAAGACTTTAATGTTATTAACTTAAATTTGTATATTACTTTACAATTAAATTTATAGTATTAACTAATAAATAGACAGAACTGACATAGTAACTTTGATAAACGTGCCATAATATGGCAACAGATCCCGTGTTAAGTATATTAGAAAACCAAGTTAAAACAGTCACAATGTCTGTTGTATGACTTTAACCAATCGAAGCAGTTCAATTAACATGACATTAACATCTATATTATATCACGTCTTTTTTAAGTTAATTCATCTCATTGTCAGATCTCGATGTAAAGAACATCTATAAAACTATGACCGTCCCCATGACGAACATTTCGCAATTTCCCATTTATCGTCTCTAGTAGTAGATGTAGTTGTGTCTTGACGTTAAATTTAGTCCTTTTTCTCTGATATTCTGTCGGTCGTTAATAAAATCTAATCCTTTCGGTATTATGTTTAATACATCACATCGCATCAAAATAAACATATTTTTTCAATAACTACATATTATTACTTAATAACAATACATTCTTCGAATTTAATTTAAATTTAAATAATAAGTATTATGTTTTAATGTTATGATGTAATTACTTCTAATTTTAAAATAAAATTATATTTTAATAATGGTGTATTATTTATTATTATTGATTTTGTTTCATATTTCTATTATTATAAATTTGTGGATTATATATATATATATAAATATATATATATATATATATATATATATATATATATATATATATATATATGTTTAATTATAATCAATGTTTAATTATAACGAGCAAGCGTCAGCGAGTGAGTTTTTAGCTAGTAGAAATGCCAGTACTTTAAGATTCCTTTTCTGCGAAATAAGGACTAGAATCACCGTAAAATCAAAATATCAGGCAACATTTTCAGTAACTAAAAGGAACCTAATTTATTCCTAACCACATACAAACTTCGGAATATTTTAAAAGACTTACACTGATAAAAGATCTATTTTTTTACAAAAAAACATACACCGTTTTTCAGGTCCCTTCAACTTATGAATAGCAAAACGATGGATATTCCCGGTGAACAGTTATGATATACCGAAATATGAATATAAAAAATTTGAAATACGATTACTCTTTTTTTATATTTATTTTATTCCAGAATAGTACAGAGTATAACTAAAATAGAGACACTCAGTACCTTGCAGAGGTAAACGTTGTTACCTGTTCGCATGCACTGGCATTACATAATAAATACAAAATATTATAAAAAATTATACTTAAAATCTAAAAAAACTTTTCTTCTTACGCTATATGTTACAAAATAAAGGCATCAATCGCATGCTTATTTATTGTGCGTTTAACAAATAACCGCCATTGCATATATTTTATTTCCCACGCAATAATAACACATTTTAGTTACATAATTCTTATGTTAAATTATGGGATATAAATAGTGAACAATTCATCTTAATGCACTTCTTGATTAAATTCTTATCAGATGGTGTTTTTATACCTACTACTTTTAGACTATTTTGTAGTGCATTATATGTAATGATTACTTTGTTGTGACTTCTTTTATTACTGACTCTCTTAGAACTTTTAGGTATAATTAAACTCTTTTTCCTAGTAACACTTGTAGAACTTAAGTACTGGGTTTTGAGGTCGTTATAATGTAGCCTTATTGCATCGAAGATAAAAAGTTGTTCGTTCTAGGTATAGAGGACTGTCATGTACGTTGAAACCTTTTTTAATAATTATCTTTAATATTTCCCTGGCGAGAAAAATCACGTGATTTATCACACGATCAATCACGTGATCATTCACTTGATTTCTCACATGATTTATCACGTGATTTCTCACTTGATTATTTGGCGTGATATCTCACGTGAGAAGTCGCGTTAAAAATCACGTCAGAAATCACTCATAAAATTGAATTATTTATTTTAATTAAAATAAATTATTTTATTTTTACTAAACAATTATGTAAAATAGATTTGTTAATAATCCAAATAAATTGACCGCAAACAAATTTAAAAAAAACGTTGCCCTAGCCGAGGATCGAACCCCGGTCCTTAACTTCCCAATCCGTTATCTTACTGCCTGAGCTATTTGTGCTGTTGTAAGTATTGAAATTCTATACTGTTTTTACCTAAAAATATGTTTGATTTATGATTTTGTACAATTTACACGTATACTTTAAGATAAAAATTGAAAAGATTTAAAATATTTTCGAAGTTAAGATTGATATTTATAATCTAAATTTGATATTACCATTATATTATTTAGCATAGAAGAATTATTCTAATTTATACAGATGAAAACGCAAAATAAACTTATGTTTAATTGTAAAATTAGATTTTTTCATTTTATTAATGAAATTATTTTCCTTATTTTATCAATTAGCAGCAGATAGTCTATACACGTAAACGATAGATACATCATTAGGACAAATAAAAATAGCTCAGGCAGTAAGATAATGGATTGTCAAGTTAAGGGCCGCGGTTCAATCCTCGGTTAGGGCGTTTTTTTTAAATTCTTTTATTGCTGTCAATTTTTTGAATTATCAACAAATCTATTTTTCATAATTGTTTAGTAAAAACAAAATAATTTTATTTTAATTAAAACAAATTCTATTATATGAGTAATTTCCAGACGTGATTTTTAACGTGATTTCTCACGTGAGAAATCACGCCAAATAGTTACGTGAGAAATCACGTGATAAGTCATGTGATAAATCAAGGGACTGATTTTTCCCGCCAGGGTTTACTTTGCAATTTTTGTACCAGATCTCGATTTTTTTATACACTCCACTCCAGGCTAAGATTCCATAGCTTATCATGCTATAGAAAAAATCATGATATATCATTCGTAGTGTTACCGTCGACATGATGTTTACTAGCTTATAAAAAATATATACTAAGTACTTCGTTTTTTTAATTATATATTGAATATCTTTATTCCACTTCAAATCATAGTCAAAAACAACTCCAAGGTATTTACAGTTCTCCACTCTAGTTAACATCCTATCCTGGATTTTTACTTCTATTTGTGCCGGTACACTGTTACAATAGCTTCTGAATGTCATGCAGACTGTTTTATCTACATCTACATTCAGAATTAGCCATTACAATGTACAAAGCCTTGCATCGGAGATCTAGCTACTGACTCAATACAACAACATAATACACAGACTTTAATTCGTCGTTTTTCTCCATTAATGTTGTACTTAACACCTACACTTCCCAATTTGTTTATATAAGAAACGTAAGGTTTCAAAAAAATATCCATATCAGGTTTGTTTTTTTCAAACCATATACCACAAGTCAAAATATTAAATGTTGCAGTTATAATGTTATTTCTTTCCGCGAGCGTCAGAGTCTCGCAACTCTTTGTTTCCCGGTACGAGGTTTTGCAGAGTGTTTTGCTCGGTTAGCTGCAGCCCCGAGATCGGTAAAGAGAGAGGGTGGTTTGGGAGAATCAGAACACGTGGGTAATCAGACAGAACTTTATATTCGAGTTAAACTTTTACAAATCTAAACCGAGATCCGCACAAATTATTAAGATAGCCCGTAAACATAGACAACCATAACAAACAGATATCCGTACATGAAAGATACCCGGCGTGACTTGCACGCGCCTCAAGGCTCGACGAAAGACCAGTTAACACACTCGATAAAACGCTTCGTTACACACTTACTCTCACATATTTGTCGAACGCGAATTCCGTAAACTCCAGAACGACCTATTCTAAGATTGCCCAAACACCTTACGCCTCGTACGTCCAGATGCCGGCGCCAAATATTATTTGACGGTTTCACTTAATCTTTATTTCTACGTTTTGCACTAAATTCTTATTTCTACGATATATTATAATAAATAAAATAAATTGTCATAAGATAAAATAACCCATGTTTCGCACTACAAACGAGATAGCCCTTTCTTCGGAACAGAAACACAAGATAAAGATAAAGACAGTGATCCGAAGGTAACCAGTACACACGCGAGATAGCCCGAACCGTTCGCGAGACCAAAACGTGGAACTGCTGTTCACCCGCGAGACGGATTCGACTGGAGAAAAGGAAACGACTCACTAACCTTACAAAGAAATCCTCCAGAGCAAGGTTGAGCCGAAGATTGTTACCGGGGTGAAGCTGGAATACCGGGAGCACTTTCGTTTATGAGCAGTCGGGGCGGGCAAGTGCCGGCTCGAGCGCTCGCGGCCACCACTCTGCTCTCTCTAGCCACACTGTCTGAGAAGATAGCCGCAAAATTTGAACTCTCGCAACATACAGGCAGCCTTTTACTCACAGACAACCAAGATTGCTCTTGGCCGTGGAACCTGTAGCGACTCCCAATGCCCCGTCGTCAGGGCTCTTGACTCGGGTGGCATCTGTCACTACGAACGCGAGACGCTATAGTTTTTGCTCCTGACGTTCGTGCGGGCTAGCTGCTTTAACGTTGGTCCTGCTGCATCAGACTCTCGTGTAAGCAGATCCCACTAAGGGTTCTGCTACCTGCACCGGCTGTCTTACCGTTCGTGGGGCCGGCTTGAACGCCCCGTCGAGGTAAATGGTTGCTGCTGCTGCGCCAACGTTGCTCGTCCTATTTATATAAAATTTATTATAAAGATCTTTATTATAAATTTTATGTAAACTTTGACGTACAGTTTTACAATTTCATTGATACATGTGAAATTTTAAATGTAAAAGTTCGAAATCTTTACATAGAGGGGGGTCAGTATTTATTTGTTTCTGTTTCTTTTTGCGTGTAACGGGCCTAATCTTCAGTCACGACAGTGGCAGCACTTCCATCTGTCTAGTAGCTACGGCTATGCCGGAACCTGAATGGCAGTACGACACTGAAACGTACGACACTTATGACGGTTTATGTCGCGTTGATGCGCCCTATAGTTTTGAAATTGTTGAACGACGACAGCGCCACTGTGTGCTCTCTCTTATCTATATGTGTTCTTATCTAAATAGTTCTTAATTCTGTTACTATAAGGTTAAATGAGATTTATATTTATGGAACAAATTATATTATTCTGTGCGTTAAAACTATAAGCTAATTTACTTTAGCAAATTAATAATTTTCAGATTTTCCGTAAAAGTCATGCTAGCAAATTGTATAAGGAGTGAAGTTGCCTTTGATTACTAATAGTGTTATTCTATATTTATATTTATTTAGTTTATGATTCAGATCGTTTGTCCAATTTTAATATTGAAGTTTACACTCCATATTTAGTTAGTATTTTAGATTTTAGTTTGTTTTGACTTTTCAATTTAAAATTTTAAATTGTATTGCATATATAGTTGATGCATAATAATATTGTTTGATAGTTATTATTTTTCTCTAATTATTAGTGATATATGTGTGTGTATGTATATAATTTGTTGAATTGCACAAGTATTTCATGTATGCGTATCCTGCCTTCAATAAAGTACTTCAATGGAATTATTAGATAAGTGATTTATTATAAATTAAAAACAAAAATTATTGTTTAAAACTTTTTCTATTAAGCATTTACTTTGCGGAATTTATTTTATTGTTGCAGGTACTTCAATGTTTATGATGTTTGTAGCAGATGAATTTTTCTATCAGCCTCTTGACTAGTAAAGTATATTATTTTTAATTTATTGAAATTATTATTTATCTTGTATATAAATGATTTTGTTACATTTTATAGCAAAGTATAATGTCATTAATATTTCAGTATAGTCAAAAATTACATAAAAATTTGTTTACGGTTAAAATTATAATTAAAATATTGTTCTTATTGTTCCCAATGCAATAATGATTGTTATTTATGATTGTTATAATTTGCTATGTATAATCTAATTACAATTAAATTAATGTATACAAAGTATAAATTACAATTTAGTAAAAGTACCTTGTCAATATTTGTTTGAGAAGTCGATTCTGTGATGCAGTAACCATATATCATTGAGTTTATGATTTACATTTTTATAATTTATATGTATTTTTATAATTATGAGGCATAGTGTTACGTTCAGAGCAAACGAGATTAAAGATTTATCGTTTTAGACTTTGTGTTTATATGCGGTAATTGTAAGGTACAAATGTAAGTTTTTAGTGGACGCAAGAGTATAATAAAAAATTTACCAATTCAAGATTTTAAGTTACATGCAAATATTAAATGTATATATATATATATATATATATATATTTATATAAGTGACAAACTATGCTAAAAAAATATATGAAATAAAATAATTAAATGGCAATTACGTATTTTGAATAAATTTATCAAATTTTTCTTTAATACGATTTATAATTTCATTGCTTTCCTAACGTCATTGTTAATTTACTGGCGGTATTCTATACTACTATGAACATACTTGATAAACCCGTCGCTTAATAATAATACAGTGAAATAAAAAGAATAATTTTTAATGTTGAAAAGTTGATGAAAGTAAATTGCTTGATATGTACCTGAAAAAAAATAAAATTACCTATCTTATCACCGCGGAAAATTTATATTATCGTTCGTCGTTTTTTTATTACACATCATAAAGCGCAAATTTTTGAAATTGTTTTAACTTGAAAACAAAATTTTAAATCTTTCTAAAAAAAATTATGATCATTGAAAGTTATTAAAACTATACTTCATTTTAATTTTAAGTCATTTCATAAGGCAGATCCTGAGAAAAACATCACCAACTGAAAAAAGTCGATTTTCTACGTGACACGGTAACTGGAGTAAAAAGGCATTAATCAAGTTCAAATTTTGGATTTTGTTAGCATTATATAGCACGTTGATTCCTATGTTTGTGTTGTTTACGAAACCAGTTAGTTTCAAAGATATTGAGCTTCAAATTTTTTTTTCTTACCCTGTATACTATGAATCGTTTTTTTACGTGACGCGATAACTGGAGAAAAAAGGCAATAATCAATTTAAAAGTTTGGATTTAGTTAGTATTATATAGCATCTTGATCCATTTCTTTGAGTTGTTTATGATACCAGTTAGTTTCAAAGATATTAAGCTTCAAAATTTTGTTTCTCATCCTGTATACTTTGCATAATTGAAAACTGCATCGCTTATATCTCTAGCGTCCTCACAGTGGCGGTTGGGTTAAGTAATTTTAACTGCAACGTGCGGGTACATGGCAATTAGCGTTCGCGGCTACGTCAGACATACTGCCATCTTGCGTCAGTATTCGCAATCAGCGGCAGCAACGCCGGCGGTGCGGTGCGTATACGGCTGCCCTCCGGTACTCGAAGCCATCAAAGGTATGATCTTCGAATATATCGAGGATATACCGGGGGTATACCGGAGGTCTACAAGGGGCTTTATTCACTAACGTTTATTGAGGTCGATATACGTGGATATACCTGTTTTGACCAATCAGGAAGCTTCATTGACACCATAAGACTCTATATCGTGGCGATACACCTTAGTGAATAAGGCCCCAGGGGTATACCAGGGGTATACCGGAAGTACTCGATGATATACTGACGATACTCGAGCATATACCGAAGATACCCGAGGTTACCTGAGAGTATTTTGGACTATCTTCATGACAGTGCGGCCAACGCGACAAATTCCCCCACATATGTGATAAATTCTATATACTAGACGAATGCACGTGTACCTACATTCAATTAGCTTTGCGAGCTATCCGAATGAAAGATAGGGAGAGAGAGAGAAATTTAATTATATATATGTAATTGATTCGAAATAATTTTATCCATCAAACAAAAAAAAAACTTGATAGAATTACATATGAAGTAAAAACAATTTTGATATTAAGCAATACATAATATTGAAGGAAGCTACATGCCAAAGAATTGACAGTGGTTTCTTATTGTGCGACGTATTAGTTTGACGAGCCGCTGTCCACGTTCCCTAGAAACCTCTTGCTAAATACTCTCAGACTTAGGTACCTCTAATATTCACATACCTATTCTCACTTATTTAATGTATTCTTTTTTGCGTTACTTTTATTGTCATTCCTGCTCTCTGACTCTTCGACACACGTACGGCATCTTAGCCATCTTACCGATCCCCAGGCGAATACGTTGTCTTATTCCTCGTCTTCTGTAATGGGACATTTCTCATCAGCCACAGATGCTTTTTCTGGGCCACAGCAGGACCCTATTTCGGGCTTTCTCTGGAACTATTGAAACCAAAAATATCTTCGCAGGCTGTACTATTCAGCAGCTATCGTTTTTCTTGGCTTCGTGCAGCCAAGAGAAACGATGTTCAGGACGCTCCGTCCCTAGGTGAGCTCAGGAACCTTAGGATTGTCATTCTTGTAGAGCGTACAGAACAAAGTGCTTAAAATTTTTTTTAGGAATGCAAGGAATAGTCTTTAACTCACTTACGAAGCGACCTTTGTACTGCCCTGCTTTCTCAGGCGATCCGGGATACCACTCTCTAATGGAAACCATTGCCTTCCCTGTATGAATCCATTCATCTATCTATCCATTCATTTATCTATCGTTATAGTTGTATAATATACTATTACAAAAATACTGTACTAAATACCAGAATATTTATAAAATTGTTTGTATGTAATTACAGATACTGCCAAGTACACAGACTGTGATTCAGATTTTGAAGATCAATTGCAGTTCCATGCTAATGACTGGGAATCAGCAATAACTTTTACGGCTCGCCCTTTAGGTAAAATACATCTACCAATTATTTGTAAAACAATTAAATTTTGATTTGCTAGTAAATACTTGCGCAAATAAACTTGATTAGAATTTGTCCGTGCTCATGCGCATTCATTCGCATTTACCGGTATTTGAACAATAGCTTTGTTTTTTTTTCTTTACACTAGGTGAATGCACTCTAGCTTAGCTAGGTAGAGTACGTAATTCTATAGGGGGATCTGCTAAACTCGACCACCCGGAAATTAGTGGTCAGCTATGATAATTTTAATAATACTTTAGCCGATTCAGATATGCTTGCATGTAACGTACGGGCTCGCGGAGACAGCTGGGTTCTGATAAGTCAATAAATGCGAGATTCTATGTAAAGGAAAGATGTACGAGCTATTTAACGTACTTACTACTACGCTCGTAGCTTAAATAAGAGCTACCAATTACTGATCAATACGAAAAAGAAGAAAGAAGGAGGACTTCTGTCCAGAAACGCGGAGAGAGAGATTTTAGATTTAATTGTTTATTTCAATGTACATTATGTTGTACAATACATAGAATAGAGCAGTATAATGAAATATAGTATTATAACGAGCTGACTATCGTACTCTCGTTATGTCTCTCTCCCTCAGTACAACGCATATATATACATATGTATAAATATATATTATGTACATTCTTTCAGCAGCAAGGTAAGTGAGAGAACAGAAGACCCAGCGTGCGAACACGAGAGAGAGAGAGAGAGAGAGAGAGAGAGAGAGAGAGAGAGAGAGAGCCGCGCGCGTGCCGCGAGAGGGAGAGTGGGAGAAAGCCCACGCTGGTCTCGCCTCCGCGTCCTGCGCGAGAGGACTTCAATTCGTTCCGCCGACGAGTACAGTCGAACGTTTTCGCTTTCTTCGTTGTGTCGGGAACCCTCGTGAATTTTGCGTGCGCGAAACCCGCGAGATTACCTCTAGCAAGCCGTGTCCTGGTGTGTCGCCGGTGTTATCACTCTGAGGGCAACTTCACGCCGCGTGTCCGTTACGAGCTGAGCGACTGCTGCCGCTCGTCTTCCCGCCGTAGTTGGACGCACACTCAAGGCCACGAGGCATCTACTCCGCTGCGTAAATATTTTTGAAAAATGCCCCGGTCATCCGCTTGCGCCGTTCAAGGCGAGCCACGAGGCATCCAAGCGAGACAGCACGGAAGCGAATGTAAGTACCTGCTCGATCGCTGATCTCTCTCTCTCTCTCTCTCTCTCTCTCTCTCTCTCTCTCTCTCTCTCTCTCTCTCTCTCTCTCTCTCTCTCTCTCTCTGCATTAGGCTTCGCTTTGTCCACCTGCTCTTTGTGATTTCACGCCTGACTCTCTGCCTTTTCCCCGCGTTCACCCCTCTCGAATATGCGTTTACTTCATCCGCGATTAAGCTACGCAGCATAAGCACTCACGACGCCTCCGCGGGCTCACGTGCTCAAGGACGAGCACGTACAGCATACTGCGCTACGGGCCAGGCTTCGTATAGCCTTCAAGAAGCCTGCAACGAGCTGCTGCGTCAATTCCTCTTGATATTCTTTAGATCAGTATACTCGTTACTGATCCTTTATACACGGTAGTAAGCACCGTTATAGTATATGGTAAATAGGATTATAGAAAATTATTATTGAGTTAATTTTCTATAATATACAAACTTAGAATACATATACAAACTTTTGTAATTATTGAGTTTACAAAAGTTTGTGAGATGAGTAGATAAGATGATGAGATGAAAATAAAATAATTGGCGATTTTCTAAGTTAAAAATATATTGATAGAGTTCATGCTTAAAACGCTCCGACTAAGCTCTATTTGAAAATTATTATTTAGTGGTCCAAGATGTCGTGGTATTTGAATCTCTTCTTATTTAGAATTTTTATTTATGCGTTGTTAATTCTTAGTATTTTGTACTTGGCTAACGTATTGTAGCCAAGACTAATATGGCTGAAAGTAAATTTTGTGTTTGAATTTTATTTTCAGTTTTTCTCTTAAACAGATGTATTACTGTTTAAGATACTCTCTTTTTCTAGAATTTTCTTCAAAGACGTAGTGTCCTTGAAATATTTTAGTGACAAAAATTTTATAGTACAACTAATTTCAAAGGACTTATTAAGCTTTAAAATTATAATGTACTATAAGAAGGTAAAGATGCGAAGCGATGTCGAAGTATTTCGTTCTTGACTAACGTATTGTAGCTAAGGCTATTATGCCTGAAAAGAATTTTTATTTGCATTCCTTTTAGAAAGATTTTCACTTGAATAGACGTATTACTGTTTGAGTTACCCGTGTTGACGGAAATTGTCCCCTGAGACGTAATGTCTCTTGAGTGTTCCGTTTGACAAAAAGTTTTTTATAGTTGATCTTCAGAGGACGTATTGCCTCTGAAGTCGTACTACACAGCTGTTAAATAGAAAAATTTTAAGATATAATTTATAAGATACAAATAGTTTTATTGTTCGCTACGTTTTACTTTACATTTAAAATTTGTATTTACTTTAAAACCGCAAGTATAAGGAACTGGACGTATTACCAGCACCTTAATCGCGCACAAAAAAGTTGCTCTGACTGAATTCTACTAGGAGAGAGAGCGTATTGCTCCTGTCCGTTTAAGCTCAGTCGAGCAAATGGGGCTGAGGAGCTGGATGAGACGCCTTTTATTTTCTGAGGCGCTACTGCGACAAGCCACTGCAGTCTGCCGCCGCTGCTGCTGCTCGCTGATTGGTTCGGCGCTGATCACTTTTTTTATGTACTCCCTAGTCGCAATTTTTTTTCTGCGCGTGTCGCTCGCGGTGTACACAAGTTAGGACCATTACATGCTTGAAATATAGGATGTATGTGATATCGCGAAGTGTAGATGGTAGAGCGTTCCAGAGGTAAGAGTATGATTTATTTGAATTAACAAAATATAATATAACATACATAGTGTACAAGGGCTATCAAAGCCAGAACAGAGACGAATTCATTGTACAAAGCATAGTACGCACGTCAATAAATAAGATAAATAGTATAAGTACGGATACAAACAGATATTTACAACATTAATCACATGCGATGTGAACATCTTGCAGGTGCTCTCGCATCGCCGCCTTAAAAGTGCCAGGCGAGGGCCGCTGCTTAATGTTACGAGGCAGGGTGTTCCAAAGCCGCGCTCCACGAGCCCTAAAAGAATGCATTCCCACGTCCGTACGTGAACGAGGAACCACCAGCTCTCTGTCGTAGCCTCTAGAGGATGTAGGCGCGGAATTTTTAACAAAAAAGTTGCAGAGATAAGACAGCTTTTTTATAAATATGATTTTATAGAGGAGCAGAGACGAGAAGTAGTCCACTCGTTGCTCGACAGTGAGCCATTTCAACCTCTGGCGGTGCGGCGTGGTATGATCATATCGGCTAACCCCACAGATATAACGCACGCACGCATTTTTAAGACGCTGAAGTCTGTCTCGAAGCTCCCTGGAAACATCGAGGTACACGAGAGAGCAATAATTCCAAGATTGGTTAAGAGCCAGTCAGACTGTCCAAAGGATTTTGCAACAACCTTCTGTTGCCGGTTAGAGATGTAATTCACAGGACCACGTTTCTGGAGAATCCCATCTCGATCAGCCTACGGAGCAGTCTGGTAGAAGAGATGGTATCGAAGGCCTTGCTAAAGTCGAACAAGAGAAGGAAAGTTACAAGTTTGGACATTTTTTTATTATTATTAGCGTCAAGCACATCGACACCATCAATGCCGAGACGAATGTCCTCCGTGAGCTTAAGGGGTCTAACCTTGGTAAAATCCTACAAAAAAAAACAACAAAATATTCGTTCAATAAAAATTTTTTCTTTTTACGTAAATTAAAACACGAAAAATATTTACACATACATATTTACATATACATTATTTCTAGCGAGAACTTTCCACGGCTTTGTGAAAGATGTGGACCGTCTTCTTTACTCTACCCGGGCTTAAAATATACCTTAAACATGCCCTCTTAGACCTAATGAAAGATATTTTTAAAAAATATCAATTTCAGTCTTATCATGGAAAAATTCTCAACACCAACCTGCTCCTACGTGATGCAAGAATCAAGATGGATCTCCGCGACTGCAAAGAGTCGATAAGAGGGTTGTTCGTATCGACGATTATTGGGATTTTGGAAAAGAGAAGAGAAAGAAGCGTCATGGGGAATTACTGCCAGATAGTATACGAGCAGTATTCTGTGGTCCATCAAACTGTGGAAAAACAAATAGTTTATTGGCTTTAATTACACACCCCAATGGTCCTAGGTTTGAGAATTTGTATGATACTCTAAATCCTTGAATCAGCCAAAGTATCAGTTTCTCAAAAATGTCTTGGATCCGATTGAAGGAGTATCATATCTTCCGTTCAGTGAGCATGAATCTGTACTATCTCCAGATGAAGCCCTTCCAAATTCAATAATGATTTTTGATGATGTGGCATGTGAGAAGCAGGATAACTTCAGAGCATTCTTCTGTAGGGGGGGCATAAGAGTGTAGATAGATTCTATCTATGTCAATCTTATGCTCATATAGGAAAACATCTCATTAGAGATAATGTCAATTTGTTAGTAATTTATCGACAAGATGATGTAAATCTTAAACATATCTATGAAGATCATGTGAATACCGATTTAACTTTCAACGAATTTCGGAATCTTTGTTCTGAATGTTGGAAGAATGATAAATATGGATTCATCGTTATTGACAAAGATAGACCGATGAATGAGGGCAGATACAGAAAAGGATTTGATTGTTTTGCAATAAAAAAGGAATTATGAGTCTCATACTTACAGTTCAGTTGTAGATATCGACACGTCAGCATGTCAGACTTTACGAAAGAGAAGAATGTTCTTAGTGAGCTCGTGCGAGCTCGTGACGCTATTAAGAAAAAATACACTTTATTAAAACAGGAGAAAGATGATTTTGAAAAAGTCATCGGTGACACTCTAAAACCAGTCATCACACCACTTGAGAAACTTGTTGAGATGAAAAGTGAAAGCCCACTACAGCAACCGTCCAATCACATTTTGGATCAAAACAACAGTAAAAAAATGAAAAAACGAATGAGAATCCATAGATCGAGTTTGCTCAACGATCAAAATAAGAACAATAAATCAAGTTTATTGGATTATGCTGTTTATGATTATGATGATGATGACGATGATGATGATGATGATGATGCTTTTGACACAATAACCAATTCTACATTTAGATCTGCGAGTGGAAAAAATGAATCAGCTGAAGACTTTTTATCATTGCTAGATAAAAGCCGTAGAACGATTGATAATATATACGGAGTGCGAAAGGTTGATGAAGTGTATATGATTGGTGATTCAGAAATTGAATTTGATGATAAATATGTCAAAGTCAGAAATGAAAGTTATCCTAAAACGAGTGGACTAATGGAATTGCTATTTAAAAAATATCCGGATGATCTTCTTCTGAGCTCATCAGATCGTGAAAATTATCGCAAGATTCTGGAAGCAACAAATGCTCATCGGAAAAAATTCAGCAAAGATGAGTCTATACGAATGTCGAGAAGTAATAAATATAAGAATATTTTAGCAGCAATGTTCCGCAGCACTCCACGTAAAAAGAACAGTAGCAGCGGAGGAGGACTCATACCTAAATATAAAATAGCTAAGAAAAGTTCTTCCATTGATCTCGTCTACTGGGATGATCCAAACGAGCTTACTGAGAGACTTCGACTATTGATTGCCGAACGATCAGCTGGAAATAATAATCACGACAATCTAATCCAGTCGATTATTGAGGAATTACGTGAAGCTGGGCATATATATTGACACGCAACTTTCTTCTTTGCATCAGTACTACCATGAGTCTCGATGTGTTTGGAAGAAAACTTGAGGGCTCGCAAGTGAGTCGTGATCCTCCAGGCATTGGTTTCAATTTTACACCGGACGGTGATTTTGATTTAGAAAACAAGCGACTTTGCAACCTAGGACCACCCAATCAGGCAAACGATGCAATCACCTTGCATTCACTGAAAGTTATTCTACAAACTGAAATAAATGATATAGTTGCTAAAATTTCTGGAATTGGTGAAGATATAGAAGAATACAAGCAGCAAGTTGAAAAACATCAATTGGAAGTGGATGCAAAATTGCGTTATCATTATAATACAACTCTTCGCAATTACTCTGGTGTTGATTATATAATTGAAGAAGTGAATAAACAATTAAAAGTTCGTATAGACGAATTTCCAGATGAATTTTCATCTACTGTAAACGGAGATGGAACGTCATAGAGTAGCTGAAGAGCTGCATAAGCCAGCACGTCGGCGATACAAGAGAAGAAAATATGACATACGTGGAATAGACGAGACTTGGCAAGCTGATCTTGTAGAAATGATACCATATTCTAAAGAAAACAAAGGTTTTCATTACTTACTCACTGTCATAGATATATTTTCAAAGTATGCATGGGCCGTGCCAGTCAAGTCAAAGAGTGGTAATGATGTTACTACAGCTATGAAGTCAATACTGAAAGAAGGACGAGTACAGAAGAATCTACAAACTGACCAAGGAAATGAATTTTACAATTCAATTTTTCAAAAACTTATGAAGAAGCATAATATATACTTATACTCTTCACATAGTAATCTTCATGCAAGTATATGCGAACGATTCAATAGAACGTTAAAAAATGCAATGTGGACAGAATTCAGCAAACAAGGAAGCTATAAATGGTTGGATATTCTACCTAACTTGCTCAAAGCGTATAATTCGAGAAAACATCGGACAACAGGAATCGAGCCTAAAAATGTTACACAGGCAAATGAGCGAGAAGTCAAGAGACGTTTTCCAAATGAAAAGTCGCCAGTGAAAAAGCCGAAATTTAAAGTAGGAGATAAAGTACGAATAAGTAGGATAAAAAATGTTTTTGAAAAATGTTACACACCAAACTGGTCAACGGAAATTTTCACAATAACGCGAGTTATAAAAACAGACCCAGTAACTTACCATCTCAAAGATTATTATGATAAATCCGTCTCTGGCGGCTTTTATGAAACGGAAATTCATAAAACTATGTATCCGGAAATTTATTTAGTAGAAAAAGTTTTAAAGAAAAGTGGTAAACGCGTACATGTTAAATGATTAGGATTTAGTGACAAGCATAATAGTTGGATAGATAAAAATGAGATTGTATGAATTATTCAAGGTTAAAATAAATAAGAAATTAATTGTTATTATATTTAATAATGTATTTATTCATGTAAATTGCACACAAGTTTGAACAAATAAATAGTATTTAACAATTATCAGTCTTTGTATTTCATTATTTGAGCATGTGGTGAACTTAAAAGAAGTTCCACCCTGATATGTTATAAATAAACTAAGTTTATTTGCTGTATTACAGAGATTATTGAAAAGTTCTTGATCTTTCAACATTGCTGATGAGATCTTTTCTGGCAGAAATATTTGAAAGCTGTCATCGATCTCGGCCACGATCTTCGTGCCGAATCTCGTCTTTACTTCCTTGAGCGCAGTCACCATGTAAGCATGATCTTTTTCTAAGTCCATGGCTTTCTTCTTGGGCAAGAACTCGCGCTCAGCAATTTTGTTAAGTGCAGATAGATCCATTCTGAAAAGTAAAAATATAAGAATTTGTGTTAGAGAAAATACTTTCTTTGAGAAGAAAAATAGTGAGAATCAGCTATGAACTTACTTGGAAATGTTAAGTGAGTCTTGGTTTCTTCTCCAAAGGCAGGTAATTTTCAAGCTCGACTGCTCGAATGTGCTCTTCACCGTACTGCGTCGGTTGATATAGCCCATTCCCCACCATGATGTCTGCCCCTTCCATCGCCTCTTGTAGAATATCCCTTCTATCGGAAGATGCCCCCTCCATCGATGGATTCCATTCGTGTATTAGCTCCTCACAAACATCGTATTCGATAATGATTTGTTCACCTGTATCGACATAAAGTGACACCCCCACTCGTGCTGCACTGTTTTCATTGGTCACTTCGTTCCCCCTCTCCATTGCTCTCTCGCTTTCTTCTTCAGTATTGGTCGCTTCATACCCCTTCTCCACTTCCATCTCCCCCACTTTTTCTTCTTTTGTATTAGCCATTTTTTCATCCCCCTCCATTTGAATTACAGCCAGCGTCATCTGTTCCTCAATAATTCGGTAATGACCCCAAGGCAAAGTGTCTGTGCTATGAGGTAATAAGTATCTTTTATCATCATGCGGACTTAGTGCTATTTTATTCTGTTTTTCAGTATGCACTACATGCAATTTAAAGCGAATGTTGCACTGCTCACGTTTAATAATAATTTGTTCTTCAAGACATTTTCGATAATCTTCGAACGTGATTGTTTTCTTCACAACACTCGATTTTATGCCTTTGGCTTTCTTCACAGTCTCAGATCCATCTATCAAAATACTATACATTTTGCTGCGTAAACCAATAAATTCCGTCATAATCTTGCCACAGCATTCATCTTTCATTAATCCAGGCACTTTTTTATTGACACGCGGGATTCCAAATTGATTGTTCTCTTTGTAATCAGAAGTATCAAATTTGTGCAACTCTTCTTTCATTATTTTATACATATCCTCGTCAACGACTTCATATATTAGACTATCTGTGTCGGTGTAAAGGAGTTTACATTTGTCCCCAAGTCGACGTTTCATATATGAATAATGAAAATCGTATAACAATGTTTTAGACAAATCGAGAATGCTGAGACCAACGTATATTGGTTTTTTAATTGTAATACTCGTTCTCTTTAGCTGTATAGCAACCAAATTTTCATCAAAGATAGCACAACTGTGAAAATTTGGTTGAGCTATACGTGCTTCTGCTCCATATCGACCAGTGAATTTATTCACTAATCGCACATCAACGCGAGATCGTTCTCGCTCGATGCACTTACCATATACTGCATTAATTAATAACTTGTAGAAATGCTTCTCAAACTCATTCTTGGCCTGCTTTCTCTTCTCTGTAATAAATTCAACATATGGTTTGAGCCAAGGCTTCTGCTCAAAACTCAGAATCCTATGCACTTTTTTTAGTCGAAGTCCATTATCTAATACCTGTTTTAACGCAAGATAATGAATGACATACCTTTTCTTATCGTTCAAAGTAGTCAACAGTTTCTTTTGCTTTGAGCCAGGGGGTGTACGATGCTCTGCACAAAAAGGCAAATCTTGATGATCTTCATGTATTTCTTCAGGATACTCTAAATCTACTTCAGCAAAGTAGCCTGTATCAGAGTCTGGTGGTGCATTGAAAAAATTTGAATTCCTTTCATATTAAATCCATTTGAATTTTCCCACTGGTAAATACTGCACCATGGCCCATCCATAAAGATTATTAATATCAAAATATAAGAGTGTCTTCGTTTTCTGATTCTTATCGTATGATGGTCCCATGTACGGATTGTTCGCCTTAGCATACCAATTGCAACATTGACTTATTCCTCCTCGAATGCCTGCTTCAATAAACATCAGCATATCTATATCTGTAAGAAGCTCCAATTCCACTTTTGTCATTTTTAGAGCTGCTGAAAATGTGAGACCTGGAGTCGTGTAAAAGTGTGCAGGACATAAACTATACGCTTTCAGAGATGTCTCTCGAAAACTTTCGAAGACGTCAGCTAATAATAAAACATCTGTTTTCAAGTACAAATCTGAATATTCACCCAAAGTTTTTATAGTAAACATATTCCATACTGTAACAGCATGGTGATAGTCTTCGTCAATAATATGAGAATCTGTTAGTTTATTGTAAAACTCATTCTTCTCTGGCAGTTTTGTAGTCATCAACTTGTCCAATCCATCTACGAAATCATATGGATTCCCATTCATTGGAGAATATTTTTTCATATTGATACACAAACTGATAATACTCATCAGGGTCCAGCCAGAATCTTTCTCCTGGAATTCTCCAAGCTGGGTGAGAATAGGTTCTTTGATATGATCCTTAAACCATTCTTCCAAATTCGTTGACATGAATGCTGTAACACTTTCACTTGTAAAATATTTAATGTCAGTCGTTTCCTCACCATTTTTCTGCATAGAAAATTCTGCTATAAAGTCAGAATTTATTTTTACAGCGTTATATTCCTTCAAGCAATCTGCTACTTTAACCTTGAAGAGCTTTTGCGCATCGTTAAAAAAACTTAGTATGTCTACATGCTTTATGTTTACAACTACACCTGTTCTAATTCGATTTTGAAACGCTGATTCTACATCTCGCCACTCAACTCTAGCTTTAGTTTATTCCGATTGTCGACCGCTTCCTTGCTGAAGATGTTGTTCGAGTTGAACTTGCACACATGAAAGATGTGTCATACAAGTTTGATGTTTCTGCTTTTCTCCTCTTGCAAGATTAGCTTAGTTGATTTTTTCGTTCAATTCCTTTATTGTGGAATTGCACATGTCCAGCCAATAATGAATATCATTATTGCTCATTTCATGTATATTTCGCAAAGTATCACGCACTACTTCAACAAGGCGTTCAAAAAGTTGAAATGAAGCCATATTTACTTTTCCACTTAACACTCACAAAACAGAATTGTATAAAGAACTAGTTTCGTGTACTGTTGTAGACGAAGTCTGCTCTTCACAGTAAAATTTCTTGCTATATATAGACGAGACCACGAAAGAAAAGAAGGAAAATTTTAGAAACTACCAATGAATAAGGAAGTTTGATAAGGAGAAGGGATATTTTCTTGGGAAGGGATGGGTTTTCTATCTTTGCTCCAATGAGAAGTGGGATATTTTCTTGGGAGGGGATGAATTTTCTATTTTTAGACCAATGAGGTCTATGGTTCTTTTTGACAACCAATTGTGTGACAACCAAGGTGGAGTTTCTTCTTATATAAGCAGGATGACAAAATTCATCTGTTCATTTACAATAAATTCGTCTTATAGAACTATCTCTATGAAGCTGCAAGATGACTGCAACGTGTGAATACAAAAAGATGTTTCAAAATACCATACTGAAATATCCGGAAGAAAATGTTTATATTGTTGACATACAAGGATTTCAAAGAATTGCTGCGGATACTTTCATTTTCAAGGAAATTAGTTTTCTCAACATAAGAAAAACAGCTTTACCAACCGCTTACCTCTTCAAGTCTCCAATGCCGTGGGAAGAACTTACCGAGGAAGAAAAATGTATGATACATTGGCTAGAAAAAAGTCACCATGGAATTGAATGGAATTCTGGTGACATTCCATACCATCGAATCAACATGTCTTACAAATCTTTACACGAGATGTTAAAAAGATATTCGTTAAGGGAGAACAGAAAGCACTGTGGTTGAAAAATTATTTGCCGAATACGTAAGTATTTATACATTCCTTCAGTTCTTTTTTTTTCATGCTTTTAATACTTCAATTTATCCACATTATTTTTTTCAGTCTAATATGTAATGTCGTAGATCTTGGATGCCCTCCGCTCGAGAACATAAAAAGTAATAAAAATTACTTTTGCTTGCACCATCATCTTTCTATTAGAAGAAAACCATCATGTGCCGTCCATAATGCTCTTTCAATAAGAGCATGGTTATTAAATTATTTATCTGAAAAATTTAGTCAAGACGAAGTTGATAATTATTGAAATGTACTATGAAAAAAATTATTGAATAAAATGATTTTTTTTTAGAAAAATTAAAATTTTTTACACAGTTGTTATTTTTTATTATAAAAAAATATGAAAACTTTTATTAATAATTTGAAAAGGGATTGAAATTTGTCATCACCTCTTATTCACACATAGTCAATTTAATTGATTAGTTTATTTATTTACTTATTGTTAGACTAAAACGAAGACAAAGAGCAGAGTAATTCAATTTAAAAATCGTACCTAAATTTTCTTAAATATTTTACAATTTTTTCAACTTTTCTGAAAATTTCGTACACCTATCGTTAAATAAATCTTTGAATTTGGGAAAACTCCCGCCAGTGTCCGTCGTAGGTTAACCGGAGCTGACGCGCATGCGCAGCAGCTTCAGTTAACCATCAGCCAGCGCTGGCGGGAATTTTCCAGAATTCAAAGTTTTAATTAATGGTTAGGTGTTCACAGTTCTTTAAATTTATTTTTTTTTATAATTTTTGTAAATTTTATTTACGTTTACATGATCTATTATTATCTCATCATCTATAATTCTCGGTAAATTGCGTTGTTGTTGCTGTGGTCGCTGTTGCTGTTGGTGCTGCGACTATGGTTGCAGCTGCTGTTGCTGTTGTTGCTGCTGCTGTTGCTGCTGTTGCTGATGTTGCTGATGTTGCTGCTGTTGCTGCTGTTAACTGTATGTCCTTTTCAATTGTAAAATACCACGTCTCGGTACTGGTCTCGTAACCTCTGAAAAAATTAAACGAACAAAAAAATTAATTTATTGCATAAAAAATAATACAAAATAAAACTAATTTACTGTTAAATCATTTTTACCTGAAGTCATTGTAGATGTTCCTGGTTTTGGTGACGTCTCTCTCTCTCCTGCCTTCTTCTTCTTCTGCTCGTTGCCTTCTTGTTCTGTAAAAATAAGAAATCAAATTGGCATTATTATTTTATTTAAAATAAAGTTATATCATTTTTTAGAATAAATTTAATATTTTTACCATTTGCTTTTCTCTTCATATTCGAGGATGTAATTTTAGGAATCCGTTTGAGATCGCGTATACTTTTAACGGATTTGCAGGATGCGCAACTGGATGATGTTCGACTTGAACTGGAGCTCGAACTAGAGCTCGAGCTTGAACTCGAACTCGAGCTGGAGCTCGAGCTCGAGCAAGACCGTCTTCTTCGCGTCGCCGAGGATTGCCGAGGCTGCTCAGCCGTTGGTGATCGCCGGGGCTGCTCAGCCAATGGGGATCGTCCAGACGAGTTAACAGCTGGGTATCGCTGCGGCGGGTCAGCCGCCGGGGATCGTTGAGACAGGTCAGCCGCCGGAGATCGACGAGGCGGGACAGCTGTCGGCGATCGATGCGGCGGGTCAGCCACTGGGGATCCTCGAGGCGGGTCAGCAGCCGGGGATCGCCGCGGTGGGTCAGCCGCCGGAGATCGTCGCGGCGCCAATTGTTGCAAAGCAGCATTCGGTAGTTGCGGCACTGCAACATTAAAAAAATTCAAAAAAATTAATTAAAAACTTAAAAAATTCGTGACTTTAAAGTGGAGTAATAAGAAAATTAACTTACATGTTTCTACTATGTCCATGGCCCAGGACACGTAGTCTAGCATCGTCAGGAGAGTCGGTGCGTTGGCGATCAGCCAAGGTATACGCTCCTGAGCATCCTGCAGACTTCGTCGGCTCCGAGAAGGCTGCATTGATGAACTTTTCTCCGAAGACATTTTCTTGACAGCTTGTATCTTGAGGGGTTATTTATACTCGAAAACAGGAGCACACTTTTCATTATTTTGCCGAAAATCCTCTGATTTGTTGAGCTTCCTTTCCCACTACTTTCCTGAAAAGTCCACTAATTGGAGAAAAATTTTCCTCCCTTAATTTCAAAAATACCTCCCTTGACCATGCTCCTCCCCGTCAAATAAAAATTTCACTTGCCTTCGTGAGATAATCTATGGGCACTTTTGCAGACCTTTTCCAAAAAATAATTGATTTTCACCGTGGGTAGCGAAACAAAAAGAAAGGTCTTGCCAGCGGGTATAGTTTCTAGATTCCTGCGTCCCTCTTCGGTCATACGTCAAACGCTAAAAGCCTTTACAACGTTCATCTCTACAGGTATCTGCGACACTCATGCATTTTCGCCCACTGCTAGCGAAACAAAAAAAGGGAGGGGTATCTTCATAAAACTTATCGATGCCTCTGCATCTTTTTGGGGGATTTTCTACAGGCCTCTAGGAAACTCGTCAAAGTCCGTACGACGTGTTAATCTCCGTGCTCTCCGCAGGTAGCGCAACAAATCGATCTTGGTGCATGCCTCTAGGTTACTTGTCAATCACTGTAAGTATTATTTGTCGTTCTCTAGTCCTATCAGCTCATATTCATCTTCGGGCTCTCTGCAGGCCTATCGGTCTGAGTGCATTTTTGTGACCATTGTCTCTACGCCACTTGTCAATCGCTAAAAGCGGATCTCTGGAAGGAAAACTGCCTAGCTTTTCTGGGAAAGCTAATTGGGACTTAAAATTAGGGGTGGTCCCACAAGCAGCCAATAGCATTTGTAGGCGGTGAGAAAACTTTGAATCGCTTACGCAAGGGAAGGGATTTAAAGAACGCTATAGGCTTTCAAAAAAATACATACGGGGGTAGACTGGGGATAGTCTCCCACTCTCTCATCGGGTACTTAAACACTCTGAGAGGAGAGAGGGTGTTTTAGTATCTTGGAGAGAGAGAGGGGATCCCTCCTCTTCCATCGGGTACCAAAACACTCTGAGAGGAGGAGAGGAGAGAGGGTGTTTTAGTATGCCTATGTTTTTGGTATGCCTATAGCCTATCTACTCACGTACACACGTAGCTGCGCGCTCACCAACGGCTCGCGCCAGCGGTCCCGGCACGGCGATGCCTGAACCGACGCCGGCGTAGCGATCTGCTTTCCCCCTCTCTACTTCTCTCTCTCTCTCTCTCTCTCTCTCTCTCTCTCTCTCTCTCTCTCTTTCTCTCTCTCTCTTCCTCGTTGCAGACTTGGGGATGAAGGCCTGGCTCTCGTCTCGGCTTCCTTCCTCTGGCTGAACGGCTGGACGGTCGTCTCCGGGGAGGGATTTCTTCCTCGGGGCGGTGGTCCAGGTCGTGGTGCTGCTGCTGCTCTCTCACTCTCACTCCTCACAATTCACTCTTGCGCGCTCTCGTCACGTCGACGTGTCATCGACAGGGCTCGGACTGATAACGTAGCCTGATTGGCAGCTCGAACTGGCGGGCTCCCCCCTCGAGTACGTCGGCCAGCGAATTCCACGAATTCCCGGGACGTAGCTCGCGTCCGAGAAAACGCGGGCCTCGCTGGAACCGATCGCCTTTTCTTCCTCGCATCGAGTGAGGTTGCCGCGCAAACAATAACACGCGATTTGCTCGGCTGCGACGCACAACGTCGCACAGATGATTTATAGTCGACTTGGGCTTCCTCTATGTTGATGTAAGTGTTAACAACAGTAGGTAAGGCATTCATGTAGTAGGGAGAGACCAGGACGATTGCCTTAGTTTTAAGGACATTTATTTTGAGACGGTTTCGTCAGCCCAGCTTATTATCCTTTCGGCGTTAGCACTTTTTCCACGGATTTGTACACTCCTTAGATGTCCTTTCTTTCCGCAGCCAAAGCACTTTGTTTTTCTTCTCTCTGCTTTAAATACATTCGGCTTTTTATTGCCGTTATCGTTCGGGTTTCTTGTTTCCTACATTTTGATTTTATTCTTCAAAAATTCACACGTGCGATCATTTTCTTACATTGAATCAATTAAGTCTCCAACATAACTTAGTGAATCTGGTAGCGTCTTCAACATATAATCGAGTTATTCTCTTCCATTTTTCTTGGCACCTGCACTGTTCAATTCATTTATTATTTTCTCAAACTCTGAGAAAAATTTGCTTGATCTTCGTGATCTTTTAATTCGGATAGATGGATTAGATAGATTAGCATTTATTTTTGCACAAGTCAAAAAATACATGTGTATTACATATTGTTACAGATTCATCACAGATTTGTTGTAATTATCACGCATTATGTACATTTTTTCTTATTTACTACTTTATCACGTCACTTGAAATAAAACCTTTGGCCATAGACATTAAAATAAAATATTAATATAAATAAATAGTAAGACGGTACAATATTTAACGGAGTCACAGAAATGTTGCAGAATCAGTGTTCTGATCGACAGTACATTCAATCTCGCGTACGTATATGCGCCTAGGCATCACAGCCTTGAAAGATTTAAGCGATGAGAGATCTCTTCCGTCGCGCGGGAGAGAATTCCAGAGGTGCGCACTCTGGACTTTCAACGAATACAGCCCCACGCCGGTAACTGCGCTAGGCACCATTTGTTCTTGCTGATCTCTAGCTGAGGTTTTAGACTGGTTCCTGTCAAAAAGGGCAGCAAGATACGGCGGCTGTCCCATGACAACTGCTTTATAAAGTATCACCGCCGTAAAGAACTCCCTTCTTGCCTTCACTGGAACCCAGCCTATCTTCCTCCTATAGGGGGAGATGTGCTCGTCCCTTCTAACACCACATATGTACCCACACATGAGTTCTGCAATCGCTGAAGTCGTGTGCTTTGCTGACCTGATACGTCAAGGTAAACAAGAGAGCAGTAATCCAGGTGCGGGGTGGCAAGAGCGCCCGCCAGCTGCTTACGCAGTTCCTCGCTGGTGCAGGATTTGAAGGATCGAAGTCCATAAAGGACTCTATTAACCTTTCAAAGGCAAAGGGTATAAAGACGCCATCCTCGACCTCAATGCCTGGCAACTTTAGACTTTGCACCTTGTTAATAATACTGTCCGACCCAAAAATAATTGATTTAGTCTTCCCGACATTGAGGCGAAGCGCGTTCTTAGACGCCCAGACCGCCAATGCACGCGCCACAGCTGATAGACGGTCCACACCCACACTCAAGTCGTCCCTTGCTACGCCCTGTTATATATGACTTTATCCACAGAACTACAGACCTAGAGAAACCCATTCCTATTAGCTTTCAAAGAAGTTTGAAGTTTGAATCTCAACAAGCATGTGTTAATAAAGTATTATTTTTAAATGTTTTCAAAATATTTTAAAATGTTTTTTTTTTATATATATATATTTCGTTATGATTTATGTACATATTCCTATAAAATATTGATGCAACTTCAATTACTCAAAATATTCTACAACATATTCTATAATATTTCATTTCCACATTTTTTGTAAATTAAACTAAGATACTATTATTGGGAGATACTATTATCTAACTAAGATACTATTATCGCCCTAACTTGGCGACGGATGTGCTCGTAAATGAGATCAAGGATTGCATAGACCTAGCAACTACTAAAAAAAGAAAAAAGAAACAAGGTGGAAGAAAGAGCTGGATCATAAATGCAATAATAAAATCATGTGAAACTAAAGAGTTTTTGTATGATTTATGGCAACTGGATATAAATAATGACCAACTTAAACAACAGTACAGACGAAATCAAGCAATCGAAATCGACAGAACGATCAAAAACAGGTTCAAAGCAATATTAATAATCCAAAAAAGCTATGGGAAGTCATCAATAGTAAAATCGGAAACAAGAAATCCAGAGAAACCATAAATCATGTAAAAATTAGTGATAGAAAAGTAAC
>JAZHPH010000347.1:0-48308 GCA_037356405.1 Nasonia oneida | reverse complement strand
TTAATATATATATATATATATATTAAAGAAATCACAAGTATTAATGATGAAATATTATTAGTGGAAAGTAGTCAAATTTATAGGATTGCCATTTTTGTACAAATAAGAAAAAAAATGTATATAATAGCGACACCAAACTTGTTTTTTTATTAGGCACGACCGCGACACGGAAGTGCCTTATAGTTTGGTGTGCAAAAAATGTGTGAGATGCGATATTTCACGCAATTTTTAAGCGTTTTTTCAATAAAAATTTTTCTGTGATGCGATTATCTCTGAGAGACTTTAGTCAATCGGGCTCAAAATTTTTTTGGGAACTCGTCTTATAATAGTATGCTGACGGTCCTATTTTGGGCCTAATTCCTAACATATATACAAAATGCGGCCACCTTCAAAAATCGCTAAAAACGGTTTTTGGTCTGTAACTTTAAATCCAAGCATTCTACAAAAAAAGTTAAAGGTAAAAGTTGTAGACATGTTTAAAATACAACTTTTTCTATTGACATCAAATCATGAAAATACTTATAACTCGAGTTAACAGCCCAAAATCGATTTTTACAGCTAAAAAACCAATTATTTGCCATAAAACATTACGGATTTACCTTTTACATGGAAATGTTAAATGTAAAAGTTGTAGACATTTGTAAAATACAACTTTTTTCTATTGATATCAAATCATGAAAATGCTTATAACTCAAGTTTACAGCACAAAATCGATTTTTTACAGCTAAAAACCAATTATTTGTCATAAAACATTGCGGAATTACGTTTTACATTAAAATATTAAACGTAAAAGTTGTAGACATTTGTAAAATACAACTTTTTTCTTCTATTCGCATCAAATCATGAAAATGCTTATAACTCAAGTTTACAGCACAAAATCGATTTTTTACAGCTAAAAACCAATTATTTGCCATAAAACATTGCGGATTTACGTTTTACATTAAAATATTAAATGTAAAATTTGTAGACATTTGTAAAATACAACTTTTTTCTTCTATTCACATCAAATCATGAAAATGCTTATAACTCGATTTTACAGCCCATAATCGATTTTTACAGCTAAAAACCAATTATTTGACATAAAACATTACGGATTTACCTTTTACATGGAAATGTTAAATGTAAAAGTTGTAGACATTTGTAAAATACAACTTTTTTCTTCTATTAATTCTTATTAATTATTGAATCACAAACGCTTTTGAATGTATAGTATGTTATAAATAAATATTTTGTACAAAGGTGTTTACAATTAAGAAAAAAAGTTTTGTAAAATAAATCTGTATATAAAATATAGAACAAAATCGTTATTTTATTATTATACTATCACAATTATGTTTTATAACAATCTAATATTTATTACAATAATTTTTAAGATAATAATAATTTTTAATGATGAAAAAATAGAAAATAAATGTTGTTAATATTTGGATTCATGTTATTTTGCAAAATCGCGTATTTTAACACATGTTTTTTCACGTGTAATATTGTAAAATTTTTGCATGCAAAATTTTGCATATTTACGTGTTTTATTACATGTCTTTTTACGTATTTTATAACATGTTTTTTTACGTATTTTATTATATGCTTAATCACGTGTTAAATTATATTTCTAATCGATTTGAAATATTCATATGATTTACCATATGATTATATTTGCAATTTGATATTTGATAGAATATATGTTTATAAATGTAATAATATACGTAATAAAACATGTTATTAAACATGTGATTAGATATGTGATTTACCATATGTATATTTTTAGTGGGGTAATACTGTCATCAAATAATTACAAAGAGTTAAAAAACATTTTTTAATATTCAAAATTTATTTCTATTTTATTCTATAATTTTAAAGCCGGTCTTGTGTACTAGTAGCTATAACTACGTTTATAGAATGTTTGTAATGAATATATTCATTTATACTCGACGGTAATTAATTCTTATGAAACATTTCCGAAGTCGTGCTTTTGGTTAGAATTTATCAATCTGGCAATCTTATTGGAGCATTTATAAATGTTCCACAAGAATTAACTACCATCGAGTGTACATCTAATATTTAACAGTATATTTAATAATGACACGTCAAATAATTAAGGGGATGTTGGCGCAAAAGCTTCGCAAATCCACCACGGAGTATTTTGTATTTTTAAACTTCTAGAAAAACAGAAAGTCCGATCGAATTTTTCTTTCGGTAGAACGATTCATTAAAGTTAACACTACGGCGCTACAGACTCGGTTTTTCATTTGCAAGCATTATTAAAAAAGTTTTATGTAAAATTAGATTTTAAGATTGCGCTGCAATCGCATGAGTACAACGAAGTACGGGTAAACATCTGTTCGTATTTCCAAGATTTTGGAAAAACAAAAAGTCTAATCGAAATTTTCTTTCAGTAGAGCGATTCATTAAACTTAAGGTAGTTCACTCAAAAAATTAATATTCTTACAGTTTGCTGCAATTTTGTAAATATATCCTATTAAGTGCCCTCTATAACGTGGTAAAATTTTTTACCCCCCAAAGGGTATGATTTTTTAAGATATCGGGTCTTGAAGTTGTGTATTTTAACATGGGAAGAATAGTTTAATTACGAAGAAAATAAATCTTACATCTTTTTCAAAAACTAAGTCATGGTGTAAAATCATAATACAAATCAAGGAAATAAAAATTTGATAGGGCAAGCGCTGCTTTTTGAAAAGTTACAGCAATCGAAAGTTTCAATTCTATGCTATCAGTATATCTATATATGCGCGCAGTGTTTCTCATTTTTCTAAGTTTTGATCAATAAAGTTTTATCAATATTTTGATATACAAAACTAAAAATTCTAGAGTTTCCACACTTGATAACACTGCATAATATTTAAAAAAATTAGTTTTCTTATTTAACCTCGAATTGAGCAGCACTGGGCCAAGTAAACTACCTACTACGGCCCCTGGCGAGAAAAATCACGTGATTTATCAAACAATCAATTACGTGAACAGTCGCTTGATTTTTCACATGATTTATCACGTGATTTCTCACGTGATTATTTGGCGTGATATCTCACGTGAGAAGTCACATTAAAAATCACGTCAGAAATCACACATTAAATTGAATTATTTCTTTTAATTAAAATTAATTATTTTATTTTTACTAAACAATTATGTAAAATAGATTTGTTAATAATCCAAATAAATTGACCGCAAAAAAATTAAAAAAAAACGTTGCCCTAACCGTGGTTCGAACCCCGGTCCTCAACTTCCCAATCCGTTATCTTACTGCCTGAGCTATTTGTGCTGTTGTAAGTATTAAAATTCTATACTGTTTTTACCTAAAAATATGTTTGATTTATGATTTTGTACAATTTACACGTATACTTCAAGAGAAGAATTGAAAAGATTTAAAATATTTTTGAAGTTAAGATTGATATTTATAATCTAAATTTGATATTACCATTATATTATTTAGCACAGAAGATTTATTCTAATTTATAAAGATGAAAACGCAAAATAAACTTATGTTTAATTGTAAAATTAGATTTTTTCATTTTATTAATAAAATTATTTTCCTTATTTTATCAATTAGCAGCAGATAGTTTATACACGTAAACGATAGATACATCATTAGGACAAATAAAAATAGCTCAGGCAGTAAGATAATGGATTGTCAAGTTAAGGGCCGCGGTTCAATCCTCGGTTAGGACGTTTTTTTTAAATTTTTTTATTGCTGTCAATTTTTTGAATTATCAACAAATCTATTTTTCATAATTGTTTAGTAAAAACAAAATAATTTAGTTTAATTAAAAGAAATTCTATTTTATGAGTAATTTGTGACGTGATTTTTAACGTGAGAAATCACGTGATAAGTCATATGAGAAATCAAGTGACTGATCACGTGATTGATCGTGTGATAAATCACGTGATTTTTCCCGCCAGGGGCGCTACAGACTCTGTTTTTCATTAGCAAACTTTATTCAAAAAGTTTTATGTAATAGAAAAACAGTATTTTTTAGAACGATATCCCCTTAAATATCATCACAATTAATTCCTTAATCGCGAGCGAAGCGAGCGTTTTTTGCTAGTTTGGGTATTATCTTTGATTTTAATCTAAAGTGGAACAAACACATACAGTATATATAATAAAAAAAACGAAATATCTAATATATATTTTTTATAAGCTTCGAACATAATGTCAACAAAAACTTTAAGAATGATTCACTATGTATTTTTCGATAGTATGATGAGCTATGGAAACAGCTAGGTGGCGCATATAAGAGTAATCAAGATCTAGTACAGAAAATACAAAAGACAATCATAAAGTTAATAAATAAGAATAATTTCATACAACGGATTTTGTGCACAGACAGTTATATATGAAATGGTACTTATGCAGACTTTTGTGCACTTATGCGGACTGGCGCATAACTTTTCGGAAATGTCCGACTTAAAACGTGACTTGTGTGGACATAGAGAGACATTTGCTTTAGCACAATGGGTGTTGTGCAGACATTCTTATACAAACACCACTACGATGATCTCAAAACGCGATTTCTGGCTTTTACGAGTGTTACTAGAAAAAATAGTTTAATCATACCTAAGAACAGAAAAAGAGTCAGCGATAAAAATAGCTATAATAAAGCTATCCTGACATATAACGCGCTACCAAACAAGTTAGAGGTAATATATTTAAGAAAACAATCTGGTATAAATTTAATTAAAAATTGGATTAAATTAAATTGTTAAAGTTTAGACATTAAAGTAGCAATACTTTGTTAGTCATTGTAAAAAGTATTTTGTATAGTAATCTTGTTACCGCGTTTTTTCACTTTACTTAATAGTAATTTGAAATAAGATATATTTATTTATTTCTGACCATATGCATATGCGTTTTGAAGGCTTCCTATAGAGGCAAACAAGTTGCCTATACATAGGTATGGCACAATAATTATACAGGTAGCTTAAAAACTAAAAACTAAAATTAATCTTTTCATACTGTTCTTTCTTGTACTTGTAACAGAAGTTAAACTAGTGTCTCTAATTCATTCATATTTCTTATGAAATCCTTTAATTTATTTTTTATAGTTACTTTTCTAACTGTTAACTCTTTGAGATCATTAGAGAGTAAATTGAGAATTTTCACAGCCATATATAGTATATAGTAAGATATAGTAAGTATATATAGTAAGATAAAAATTCATCTTGTCCTGTGCTGCCGACCACAAGTCATCACTCGAGATGATAACTGTGTCGTCTGCATAAGACATTATAGAGTCTTCAGGCATATCTATCAGTAGGTCATTTACATATAGAATAAAAAATAAAGGACCTAAAATGGTTCCTTGCGGAACACCTATGGAAATATCTTTGTATTCACTTATTAAATTATTTATCTTAAAGCATTGTTTCCTACCTGATAGATAGCTAGTTAAGAGTTTTAAGGCACATCCTCTTATTCCATATCTTTCCAACTTATCCAATAATATTCTGTGATCAACAGTATCAAAAGCTTTGGCTAGATCTAGAAATGTCGTTATTATTGGTTCACTTGTGTCTAGACTTTTGTATATAATATCCGCAAGACAATCAAGCGCATCTGTTGCTCCTCTGCCTCTGACAAAACCAAACTGTCTCTCTGATATAATATTATGCTTCATTATAAAATTGAAAAGTCTGTTGTATATAATTTTCTCAAATATTTTAGCTATATTAGAAATCAGTGATATTGGGCGATAGTTGGCAATACATGTACTATCTCCAGACTTGTGAATTGGTACTATATCAGCTTGTTTTAGCGCATTCCGCCAAATCGATTGCTGTATACTTATGTTAAAAATATGTCCCAAGGGTTTTGCCAGAAACATAGCAATGCACTTGATTGTACTTGCATTGATGTTGTCTACCCCATCAGCTTTTTTCTTCATTTCGCTTATTACTCTATGGATTTCACAAACATTAGTTGGTTGTATAAATATGGATTCGCTATTTCTTACTGGCAGTCCTATTTGATGATCGCACTTATTATTTATTTGTTTACTTAAGTCTATTCCAACTTGACTAAAATAATCATTCATTTCATTCGCTATATTTGTCATGTTTACTATTTTTTGGTTATTTACCACTATACAGTCTGGCGATTTCATTTGTTTGTTGCTTTTGCCCATTTTACTGTTTATGATGCTCCATAGCTGTCTTGGATTATCGCCGCTTCTTCTTATCTCATTGTTTTCGAATTTGTATTTAGCATCTTTTATTGTTTTATTCAAACATTTTTTTATAATTTTTATATTCATGCTTTAGAGTTATATTTGTAGGATTTTTTTCCATATATTATATAGATTTTCTTTATTTTTACACGATACTAATATTGCTTTAGTTATCCATTTTTTCCTAGGTAATTGTTTATTCTTAGTTTTTTTGTTACAAGTGTCTTTTCCAACACAGCTATGTATCATTTTTATTACTTCATCTAAAACAAGATTTGGAACCTGCAAATGCAAACATGAATTCCATTCTATTTTCTTTGCAAACTCCTATAACTTTCTATAATGAATACAATTTTCTAGCTTTTCTTGCTCATTCTGCACTTTAAGCTGATCGATACTTATGACAAGCGGATAGTGGTCGTTAAACAGAGTACATAGTTTATAAGATTCAATATTAACGTCTCTAGTCTTTGCAAAACAATTATCAATACAAGAACCCGATTCGTTATCTAGAGAGGGTCTTGTTACAACTCTATAGTTCGGAATGAATTCTTGTTCAAAGAAATTATTTAAGAATTTCTGACTTATTGATATTTCACCTATATTATTAATTTGGTACATTACTTTCTATTATATCTATATTGAAATCTCCTATTATACAGTGGTTTTTGGTTCTAATGTGTTTTGATAGAAATTTTTTTACACTATTTAGAAATTCTGTTTTGGGAACATCATGACACCTGTACATAGCCGAAACTCTTAATGATTCACCTGATTGAAGCTTAAGATCTGAGCTAACCACCCTCAATCTATCAATTACTTCTATATTACGTCCTGCGTCGTATTGCAGTTGAGCAATATTGCGAAGCTGAAAACTCAAAATCGATGAGTCAGAATAATATGTAGAACAACGAAGTTGATGAGTATACTCTGTATGCCCTATTAATTTTACTCTCGTTGTAGCATAATTTATACCCATGTGATTGATAGAAATGAGGGTGCTGCACGATTCATGTCTCCATACAGATTATCACACATGGCTTTTTTGACATACTTTCTACAAATGTTTCTAGTTTTTCAAAATTTGCATTGAGACTTCTTATATTCACACACAAAATCAAATTTTTCTTCTTCACGATCTTCCTGTTGAGTTCTCTGGTGTTTTCTACTTTACACTCTGCCTTGCCTACTTCTTTAATGTTAATATCCTGATCCATGGTTCATTTTTGTTTCTTCCTTTATTTGGTATATTATCGTTGAGTGCGTTAATCAAGGCTGTTGACATCCCGATATTTCTCCATCCGGCTGCTTTAACTGTCGTTGCCCCTGCCATGCCGACATATCTTGGTAATATAGGTTGCATTGTATAGTCGGTAAAGTCAATAAACTTCTTATCTTGGCTTGCAAAATTTTGCATTCGTGGCATATGTTCTGTCTTGTATTCTGTCTTGTATTTACTATTACTGTATATACAATTCGGACATTACATTATGTTTCCTTGTCTTTCATACTCTCTAGTTTTATGGTTGCACGTACACTTAAAATAGACAGGCCTATTGTTGCATTTCAGACCATTATGTCCAAATCTGCCACAGTTGAATGCATGGTTTAATATTGCAATAATCATAAACTATGCAGTTTTGATATCCTACAAATAGTTTATTATTGCTTTCTCTGACACTTTGATACAATTCTGCTGGTATCTCAATTAACGCTGTTTGCAAATTAGTCTTGTTGTTCTTATACGTATGTAGAACTATACATTTTGTTGAAAATTTACTAAAGTTTCTTTCGTTCATATCTTCTTCCAATTTTTTATTATCTAGGTTTTCAAAATTATTAATTCCAACTACTTTTACTTTTGGATTTTCTACTTTTTCTTTGTTCACTTCACATTCATCAACTAGTTTCTTCTTTGATATACTAAAAGCTTTCCTTGTACTTTCTTCATTCAAACAATTAACAATCACTTCATCCTTTTTCTTGTGAACTTTTTTGGTCTGAATTGCCTTATCCTTATTTAAATAGTGTGCTACAAACAAGATTATCTGATCAATGGTATGTGCTTATTTGTTTATTATTATTATGCTAGGTACCCTTTTTGACCTGGTACTAGTTTTTGAATAAGACATTACTTCCGCAAAAGTTTTATTTTTCACTGTATTTGTGTTACTTTTTTGTTTCTCCAGTAAATCTCTTAGCATCTTGTTTTTTTCTGTTAATTCTTTATTTAGTTCTCTTAACAGTGAATTTTCTTTTTTCAAACTATTCTCATACACTTCTCCTTCTTCTTCATCGCTGATGATTTCTAAATTATCGAGCAATTTCTTTCTAGATTCCGAGTTATGGTTTGATTTTATCTGAGCGACTATATGCATCGCATCATTACTCAGCGTTTCTTTACTTATATTTAAGGTTAGATAGAGATCACGATGATCGTTACATATTCCCAATACACTACTTAATTTAATCGCACCATCTCATCTTGCAAAATCATTTGAAAGATTTTATGTTTTGCGTCTCTGTCGTATATAATATTTGAATATTTTATTTTTTATAAGAATAAATTGAGACACATGGCGCAGGAGTGAAAGGACGGGAAATATAAATAATTGACACAAGAGTATAATATATTTTGATAAATGTGATAGTTATGTATTTTATTTTTCTTTAATTAAATATTAATGAGTCGTAGTGTCTAATGAAGTATTTCTCGATGAACGTAAATGGATAATAAATCAACAAATTAAAATAACAGAAACTCTTGATTATTTGTTCTGAAAAGAAAATAACGTCGGATGCGCGATTTAAAGGGAAAATGAATAAGAATACTTGAATGCGAAAAAGTAGAGAATTAATTCTGTGGCGTGATGCGTCGTTCTGAACGCATGCTCAACGCCCAGATGCAGCATAACTCAGTGAATACAAAATGCAATAGGAAAGAACATGAATGAATTGAAAATAAAATACGCTCCGTTTCGCGCTGGGTTTTGTTAGTACGAATTTCTGACACTTATGGAGATAAAATGACGACGAGCGCCCTGGGCAACCGACTGAGGCTTGACGTAGCCAGCTCAGTCGGACGGCACACAGCGGTATTTTTATGCCCTTTCGGAGGCTGATTAGTGTGTTGATTTTTGTGCAGGAGACGAGCTGTAACTTATCTTCCCCAGTTTGGGCTTATCTTATCGCCTTATTCCTGGATGCACATTAGTACAATAATAAATAAAAAAAATAAGTTTCCTCGGGAAGGAATCGCCCGGTATGACCTATACGAGGTGGGGAATTAAAATCCGCAGTTGGTCACGTGATGTTCCAACCTCAGCTATCTCGTGGTTGCGGTTGTCCAGGTCTCACTATCACGGCGTCAGGGTGAAGAAAGTATCTTGCGCTGCGTCGTGGCGTAGTGTGTGGAAGTTCGGGTGAAAGTAAGCTGTGGCTTCCGCACGACGCGAGCATGTACAAGAACGTGGCACCCGACAAGATAAACTCGGTAACGCATTTACATATACGCAATGCTCTTACCGAGTTTATTCACGCGCAGACGCGATACGAGAACACCCGAAGAAAACCGAAGCATACGCGGCATGAGAGAGCGACAGAGAGAGATCGACCCGGGCGAGCTCCGAAGCGAGAAAGTAGGCGGGGCTAGCGCGCACTGGCGTACTATGTACTGTCGGCTCTCGCACTTCAGGACAGGCACGGGCTGTTTAGATACGGATCTAAAAAAGAAAAATAAAATCTAGGGCGCAAGTGCCCGAATGGTTCTGACTCGGCGACGAGACGATAGTTCGTTATTTTATTTTTTTCTCCTGATTTATATACCGGCACTACTTCGGCCCTTTTTAGGGCATCTGGCCATATCGCATTTCCAATACACTTGTTGAAAGTATGGGTCAGAGGATCTGCTATATAGTTACATAGTAGCTTCAGTCTTGGTGTTTATCTTATCAACTCCCCCATTTTTCAGTTTCAGTGTGTTGATTATGCTCATTATTTCCGCGTTACTTGTTGGCTTCATGAAAATCGAAAGAGTATTCATGGCCGGGAGCTTAAGTTCAGCATTTACTGGTTTAACGATACTTGCACTCAAATTCCTACCTATTTCACAAAAAAAAATGATTCATGCTTTGTGCAATTTGGAATTTGTCCGTAATTTTTTGATCATTAATCTTTATATGATTTATGGCATCATTTGATTTTTTAAGTTTCACAATTTTCGTATTATTTCCCAAAGTTTTTTTGGGTTATTGGAATTTTTCTGTACATGATTTAATTCGTATTTTATTTTGGCATCAGTAATAACCTTATCCAAAACTTTAACATAGGTCTTATACTCTGCTTTTAGTTGTTCATTTCGCACATCTTGTTACCATAAATTATATAAAAATTCTTTTGTTTCACATGACCTGATTATTCCATCAGTGATCCAGTTTTTCCTACCAGTGTGCTTTTTAGCATTTCTCTTTGTTTTTGCTAGTTCAACGCATAGTTTAATCTCATCTAACAGTTTCACAACGGCTAAATTTGGATCAGTTATCGACAATATTTCATTCCAGTTCTTAGAGTTCGCAGCATTTATTAATTTGTTGCAGTTTAAGAATACATATGGCTCTTTAGTTACTGATTTCATCTTATTTACAGCAACAAATATCAGATAATGATCTGTTATATCTAGTTTAAGCTTGTATGTGCATGAGTTTATGTTATGTGATTTAATGAAAATATTGTCAATACATGATCCCTTAGCTCTACCGATAGGTGGTTTTGTAATACCCACAAAACCAGGAACGTATCCTTTATCGAGAAAATTACACAGGAAATTTTGGCTATAATGATCACAGTTAAGTAGGTCGATATTAAAATTACCTATCACTAAGTGATTTTTTACATTTTTCTTATAAACTAAATACTTATTAAGGTCTAGTATAAACTCCGATTTCGGGATCCCGTGTGATCTATACAACGCTGATATTTCAAGACCGCTTTTATCATTTAAAGTTATCCTAGTATTTACTATCCTAATTCTTCCAGCTTCTACAACCTCGGTACTTTGGACTAGATTGTTATTGACAAAAACGATGACTCCATCATTTTTGTTTATCCTTCTTTCGTTATAATGCGTTTTATATTCGTAGTCATAGTTAGACGTTCTATTAAGATTTTGAGTTTATCAAAATTTGCTTTCATACTTCGAATGTTAATTTGCATGATAAAATCTCGTACAAAATGAAAGTATGTCGGACAGCGACGACAATAGAAGCCAGGATCGAAATATTAATAGAACTTGAGGCAATTGGGCCTTTGACGCAGATGGCAGTTTATTAAAACGAGATTTGGACGTAATTACGCGAAACAAATACCGAAATCGATTTCGATTTTGAGGACGAGGCGAGTCATAGTTATAAGCGAGTCGAACATAGCTTATCAAAGTATAATTTAGAAACCCCTTATACTTTGCACAAACCTGGAACGATAGTTCGTCAAGCCCGGAATCTTACAAGGAAAGGTACCCAACCCGAACTCACCGATTTTGATGATTTTCATATATGTTGTAGAACATAAAAAAATAAGAGACACGTATTTTTTTTTATCGGCTAATTTTCACTTTTAAGGGGTAAAAACCTCCCCTAAAGTTAACCCCCAAAAAGCGTTTTTTTTAAATATCTCGGCTTAAAATTAATATTTTTCAATGAAACAAATTGGAGGTTATTTCTTACAAAAAGAGCAAGCATTTCATGGTGATTTGAAGAGTAAGGGTAGCATCCCCTATTTTTTAGGGGTTGAAAACATATATTTTTTGGCATAATTTTATAATAAAAATGTTTAAACCGACTAAAAAAAATTGGAAAAAATGTTTAAACATCCTTAATAACAAAATTTAGTTGACGTCTTTCGGTGTTTTCATAAATATTATCCCTAAGGGGGTAAACCACCCCTAACACAAAATAACTGTAAATATGTAATTCAATACATAATATTTCGTAGAAAGTTTGTATATAGAGGTTTTCGAGGTCGCTGATTACAAATCTGTTATCAGATTTTGAAAATTCAAAATGGCGGATCCAATATGGCGGACGGAAATATCGAAAAAAAATTTTATATAATAAAAAAGTTTTAAACGACTAAAAAATTTGCAAAAATTTGTAAACATCTATAATAAACAAATTAAGTTTTTCGGTTTTTTCATAGATACTTCCCCTTAGGGGGGTAAACCACCCCTAACACAAAATAACTATAAGTATACTTCAATCCATAATATTTTGTAGAAGGTTTGTATATAGGGGTTTTCGAGATCGCTCTTTACAAATCTAATATCAGATTTTAAAAATACAAAATGGCGAAACCAATGTGGTGGACGAAAATGTCGAAAAAAAATTTTAACTTTCAAAAAAACTTGTTATAAATGTGTGATCTTTGTAGCCTGTACATGTGAACTAAAGAGCCTTAAACCCTAAACCCCTAAAGAACAAATAGGCTAAATGGTTGTGCTTTTTAACCAAACGACTCCAAACCCCTAACCTCCAGACAAGCCGAAGGCCTATGCTTTACCGTAGACAAGAGTATAGACATATTACCGATATTTTATTCTATCATTTTGTATGTAACAAATAACGTCTCGTTTTATGTTTCAATCAAAGATTATTTATTGTTCTGCTTTTATAAATTAGCATAATTTCAAAAGTAATTTCATAAATTATAAAGTATTTCATAAATTGCATAATTATATAATTTTATAAATTCAAAAAGTCCACACTTTTTTGTAAATGAAAAAACATAGGTTAATAAAATTAGTTTATCAAACTGTTTTGCGTTTTGTAATAAAATTTAATGTTGTCAAACTTTTACATACGGGAGTTTTTCATTGTTACAATTATTTCGTAAGCCGAATGTTTTTTAGATGAATTCTCGAAGTAATGATTATTGTATCTATAGTAAAATATTTACAGTCTGGAATTCCATAATAATACTATTTGCTACGATTTAATGAATTTATCAAAAAATCTAAATTTAATAATAAATATTATTCTAATTATTATTATTATTTTTCATTATCATTGCTATTATCAGTATTACTGTTATTATTGCTATTGCAATTATGCTTATTCTTCTTATTATTATTATTATTATTATATTACTATGATAATTTTTGTTATTGGTAAAAATACATAAAAGAATATTAATACTCGAACTTCATTTGCAATTAAAGAACACGTTGTTATTGAAAGGGAATTTTATATGCATTCATTAGTTTAATGAATGTTATCGTACATTCAATGATAATTCCACAGATAAATGTCTTTCACTCATAAAAGTTGTTGACAATATGTGCGAATCAGTATGTTCTTTTTTTAGATTGTTTTCATCGAGTGTTTACCTCAGCTGCCTGTGTTATTTTTTAGGCAGTGAGTGAGTTTTGTGGGTATTCTAGTTCGATGCCGGAAAGTACGAATAGTACGTCTTTTTGTTTGTCAGTGGTATCATACAGTTGTAGAAAATTTTCTTTAGTGATTTTATATAGATTTACATTATTCAATTTCAAAGTGAATAAAAGTTGAATAAAACCAAAAATAGAGTTTTCCGAACATCACAAAGTGGAACGAGAATTCTTCTCCAATGCATAAATTAATGATTTGATTCAATTTACATTCACTCGTTTTATTCTGGTAGAAATGTAGCAGTCGTGCCTTACATGCAAAAACACAGCTTGTATAAATTTTACCGCTTGTTTTCATTTTAGATTGAAAAATGAAAATTAATCCGTTAAACGTTCTAAACTTATTATTAGCATACTTTCAAGCGTTAAACATACCAGATAGTGTCACGAATTATCACGAAACAGAGTTGGCCCAAAAAATAAAAGAAATTTTAATAGATGCAACACATGATTTCAACGATGTAGAAATGATTACTGATGACTCTTTGGATTTTCAAGGAGTATAAAGACCATAATGCGGAAATAATTGAAGATGAAGTGCAACATCATTTTCCTGATCCGGATATAGCACCAACAAATCAATGTACAGCAGATAATGAAGAACTAGATTTTGAATACAAAAAAAGAGCTGTAGAATTTTGGAGAAGTAGCAAAACGAAGCAAAATTTAAGTCTCAAAACAGTGCAAAACAGATTCAAAAAAGTATCATCTATTAGTCAGCTACGTCGTTGGGCTCATTCAATTAATAAAGGTGGCACGTATAGAGAAAAAGTAGCACAAATTTGTCAGTATACCCTGGATAATTTTCAAGCAGCTCTCGACAGTGGTTCAATTATCCATGATGAAGATATAATTCGATGGGCCTTACAAGCTAAAAAAGAAATTGGTTTTGATGATATCAGATTCAAAGCTTCTAAACATTGGTTACTCAAATTTAAGCAAGCACACCGAATAGTTTCTAGGAAAATAAATAAGTTCATAACAAGAAAAACACTAGAAAGTAGTGCAGAACTTACGGCTAAAGCTGAAGCATTTATCGATGACGTTAAATCGTGTATACCAAGGATTGGACTCGAAAATTTGTATAATACAGATCAGAGCGGATTTCAGCTAGAAATGCATTCTGGAAGAACATTAGCAGTAGAAGGAGAAAAGCAAGTGCAATGTCTGGTACAGTCAATTTCAGCAACAACGCATAGTTATACTATACAGCCACTAATATCAGCTACTGGACAACTGTTGTCATCGCTATTTCTTGTTTTAAAGGAACCAAGTGGCAAGTTTGGCCCTATTGTAGAACAAAACATATTTAGACCAGAAAACGTGTACGTGGAAGCATCCAAATCTGGAAAATTAACAACAAGTAAGGGAACTAATAACAATTTTTACATTATAATATCGTTGATCAGTTAATTAGTAAGTCGTTTAATTCCAGATCACTTCAAAATCTGGTTGGAAAAAATATTTTATCCCTATGTAGGCCATCACTCAATACTATTACTTGATTCTTGGAGTGGTCATTTTAAGCCGAGATATTTAAAAAAAACGCTTTTTGGGGGTTAACTTTAGGGGAGGTTTTTACCCCTTAAAAGTGAAAATTAGCCGATAAAAAAAATACGTGTCTCTTATTTTTTTATGTTCTACAACATATATGAAAATCATCAAAATCGGTGAGTTCGGGTTGGGTACCTTTCCTTGTTAGTCGAACCGTATTTAGCGAATATCGGGAAAAATAATTAGACGGTAGCACTGAGGGAATCTCTGTTGCGTAAACCAAAGAGAGTTTGACGCCTTCGAAAAAAGGTTTCCCTCCAAACCCGTTTCGTTTACAACCCTCTGTGTTAAAAACACTAGAGTCGGATAAACTCAGGTGCTGACACAGTCGTCGGACTAACCGAATCTCCCGCAACGCCGGCCTTCTTTTCAAATCTCGATCACGAGCAACAAGAAATTTTACAGCTGATTTAAACGACACTATTCATAAATCAACAATGGAAAATCGGGAGAAAAATTTATTAAACGGAGCAGTCCTTGAGTTAAAAACCTCAGAATCCACAATAAATAAAACCGCGAATGATTTTTCAAACAATTTAAAAATTAATAAGACTACCGCGTTTATTGTAAGTGAGACAAATTCGATAACACACGAAAACTCTGTAAATAATTAAATTCTGTAGAATCAACGAAGTCAGTAGAGTCACCGGTAAATAAACAAATAGAGACATTATCTAAATATTTGTTAACTGCGTCTGAGGAAGAAGTCGTGCAAGAAACCAAGAATTTACGCGAAAAATTTATAAGCAATTTAAAAGCTCGATTAAGCCCTTGTATAAAGAAGGAAGCCTTGGACAAATATTTTCAAAGTCGTGCACATGCGGATGAGTTAAGCGAAAAACTCAGAAGCGGAGAGAAATTTTTAAACGTATACGATTTTATTTGCCGTCGGATTACATCTCTTTGGGGAGTAATTGCGTTAAAATCTAGCCCTTGCGACAATACTAAGGGCGCGGTAACAAACGACGAGTATTCTATTCCCACGGGAACTCTTATACACCCAAAACTTAATAATATTTTATAATCTCGTTTAGAGTTTAACGAAAGAGAGGGCAACGTCAATAGTAAAAACATGGCCCCACAAGTAAAAGGGATCTCTCTCAAAGATACCCTTGATTTAATTCCGCACTTTAACGGATCAAACATACCTTTGACACAATTTATTGACGGCTGCGCGAAAGCTCGGGAGATCCTCCCCGCGGGCTATGAAGAAGATTGCGCGCGCCTTATTCGTATGCGACTTTTCGGTGACGTGTTATCATGTGCGAGAGGGAGTACATTTAAAACCATTGATGAAGTAATAAGATTTGTTGAAACGAACTTCGGGTCATCAAAAACCTATCATGATATTTCGGGCAAATAAGCGAAAATCAAGCAGCGTCCATCGGAAAGCGTAGTAGTGTATTCGAATCGATTGCGCGAAGTCGAAAAAGAGATAAAAAAGCGGCAATTCGCGAAGGACGATCTTCAAGTAAAGATGATGCGTTCTTCACGGGGCTTGACAAAGATTGCATTATATTTCTCATACGTGGGTTAAGGTGGGAAAATCAGACACGAATGGGCAGTCCCGCCACACTCCAAGACTCGCGTGAAAAAGCAGTCGAAATTGAGCGAGATTTCGCGTATACGGGCGAGGATGACGAAAATATCAGGCGGGAAGAGGCTCGATCTAAGCCTAAAGAAACAAATTTCTGTAACGAAACAGGTCACACAGCTATGAATTGTCTTAAATTTTGTTTACAATTAAGCAATAATCGTTCCCAACAACCAAACTGGAATCTAAACAACAGTCGCGATAACAGATAACCGTGGTTCAATAGAGTAGATAATTCAAATTGGCAAAAGAGGAATCAACGCGACACAGGTCAAAGTTTCGCAAACGGACCGCGATTTAATAGACCCAACGGAGAAAATAAATTCATCCCCGCTTATAATCGCAACAATGACATCCGACAGAATAATACAAAAATTGGAACTCCCGAAATGACAATATGCGTCCGGGATATCGTGATAATAATTTCAGCACAAGTAACAATCGAGGTTTTATCGGGACTAACCGTTATAATGAAAATAACAATACTAAGGGGACATATAATAATGCAAGATTCAATCGTCAAAATTCTAATAGGTCAAATTCTAATTTACAATCAATAATTACTGGTCATTATTGTAATGAACCCGGACATTTTAAAAGAACTTGCTTTAAATGGTTGAGAGACACACAAGAAGGGAATCCGCCGTCGGGAAACGAGCCTGGCATCCCTTGTACGGGCGGAGAGGCTGCCGCTTCGATTACGCGCCCGACTCCGGGAATTCAGGGACCAAACTTATTCTCTACGAGACCACCGTCAACTTAAATCAAAGCAATTGTGCTCCTAATATTGAAATCGATATAAAAGAATTAACGCGTCCTGCAATATTTATGTTGGACACTGGTTCTTCACCAAATTTGTTAAAAATATCTTCATATGTTCCGATTTATTTACCGATAAATTTGCGAGAAAAAATTATTCTAAAAGGAATAACTTCTTCCTCGATAAAAACTTTAGGAACAATAATAGTCAATTATGACGGTTTGACGATTTGTTTTCATGTAGTTTCCGATGAATTCTCAATTAAGAAAGCAGAAATATTAGGTAGTGATTTCTTCCAACAAACCTGCGCAAAAATCTGTTATGAGAAAAATTGTCTCGAGTTAGCAAATATTGAATATCCCTTTCTTAACAGTATCCAATTTTTTCAAAATGATGAATATGGGGACGAACAGTGGGATTTAAGCGATAGTACAAGTAAGAGAGTCGTATCGGAGGGACTATCTGAGGGAGATAGCGCGAATGATTTTCGAAATAAACATACAAAACCGTAAAGTAATAATTATTTTGACAACACGAATTCCGAATTTGAAATCAACGATCAAATGACATGCGAGAGTTATTCGAGTGCAACCAGTTCCGCGAAGAAAGACGAAACAAGTGTTCCACGAGAAAGTGAAATCCTGAATTGTGCGCGTATACGAGAAACGTCGTCACAAGGCGTTGAGAATCTACCGAGCCTGGAGATTCGGAGGGAGGAAATAATCAAGGATCCCTATTAGAAACAGGGATTAATTTAAATAATGATGATGATATTATTGTACAAGCTCATAAAATAAATGAGATGGAAAGTGTAATTGAAAATTTAAAAATAAATAAAAGTAATAAAAACGACGCTGAAAGTGTATATGTGCAGAGTTGAGTGCGATGACGCTTGTCCAGATGAAGAATTAGCAAACAATTTTGGGCCTGATAACGAAATTGAAAATAAATCCGAGAGTGAAGAAGATAGTGAGAAAGACTGTGCAGCCGATTATGAAGATGAAAGAAATATTAAAAATATATGCGATAGTGACAGCATCAAAGAAGTAATGGTCAAGTACGGGAGAATTATATGGCGTCAATTTGTGAAAGAGAAAGATCGGGACGTTTTCCCGTAGAGAGTATTGATTACTCATTGGATCGGTTATTAGTTCTTGTCGATCTCGAACGAGCCTTAATCTATGAAGAAAAAATGAAAGCTCAATGTATTAATCGAAGGCGTAAATCCAAGGAAGAAATAACAAGTATGGCACAACGGTTGCGAGACGAAGTTTTTAAACAATATGATCATGCAGAACGAAGTGAACGAATTCAAGAAATACTAAACGAGGAAAGTGAAAAATTTAAAAATAAGCATGAATATAAAAGTGACTACAATTACATACGAAAAGGTGATAATAAATATTATATACAGAATTGCCAAGAGAGCAGTGTACGGAATTTAAGCGCGAATGAAGAAGATAGAAATTCAGAACATTGTGCAGCAGGACCTTTATACCACGGAGGTCAAGCACAGTTAATAAGAAATAATTGTGAATATAAAATAATGAAAAACCATGAGCATCCGAAGCAAAGTCCAGAAGAAGGAAGTAATTATTTTAATGAAATTGTTAAACCTGTATATGTGTGTTCTCAACAAATAAATCACGAGTTATGTCGGCAAGATTAAAGAAACGGGAGATTATTTATTGTTTAAACACACAGAGAGAACTAAATGTAAAAAAGAGTCGCCTTACAGTAATAAAATAGAGTATTTAATTAGCTCTAAAGATAACGACAGTGAGAAAGAAAATTCGGAGAGTGATATTCGAGAAAGTGCGCAAGGGAAATTCGAACCTGGAGTCATAACACAAACAGCCGAAGAGGGTCCGACAGAACGCCCACCGGACAGAGAGAGAGAGAGAGAGAGAGAGAGAGAGAGAGAGAGAGAGAGAGAGAGAGAGAGAGAGAGAGAGAGAGAGAGAGAGAGTGCAACGACCGCTGCAAGCGCCCTCGACAAACCTATGCACAAGAAAAAGGTGCGTTTTCGAGATGAAAATTTAGAACAATTTTATGACTATGAATTGAACGTGCTGAATTCCGAGAAGAACCATGAACAGGTAATCAAATCAACAAATTGTAATAATGTTTTATGAAATCATATTCGCGCAAATAATGCAATTAGCAAAGGCGCGATTTTAAAAGTCATGAAAGTGAGAGAAAAAGTTGAAAGAATGTTACTCTTGCAATATAATTATGAAGATTTTACGGACATTTTTGCAAAAATACCTCTAAACAAATTCACTGATTCCATTAAGAGTGAAAAAATTCAACAATGTATAAATTTGATGCGATAAATGAAGCCCTAGAAAATATATTTACGATTAAAGTAGAGAAATCGCAAATCCACAGTCCTTAACGTCATTTGAAAAGGACAATTCATCGGACAAAGAGCAATATTAATATGAATGTTAAAAAAATCAAGAATTTGTTAAATAATCCTCAAAATCCGTACGGAAAGCGAGATAGCGAGATACAGGGGCTCTGTGTTATATCTAACTCGCCCGCGTGTGAAAATGTAGGCGGGGCCAGTCACAGCGTCATGCTAGTGGACCGTATAGAAGCCGATGTTTCCCGCCCCGAAGCAGTCAAATCACTTTTACGACTCAGCCATCTTAAGCCTGACGAGAGAAGAGCTATCGAGCAGCTCGTTGACACCTATCATGAAGAATTTCATTTACCGGGAGAAAAACTCACGACCACTCATATAATCCAACATCGTATACCGACTATAAACAATCGCCCTGTAAATGTCAAAACTTACCTTCCTCCAAGGGTACACAGAGGGCCTATCATGGAGAAAATAAAAGAGTTTCTCGATGGTGGACTTATCTCACCTTCCAATTCCGATTATAATAGTTCCCTTTGGTGTTTACGCAAAAAGGATGACAGCCACAGTAATCCAAGATATCAAATTGTATTAGATTATCGTAAATTAAATAAAGTTACGTTAGCAGACAATTACCCACTGCCAAATATACAAGATATTTTCGATCAACTCGGCGGTTCGGAAAATTTTACCGTTTTGGACCTCGCGTCGGGTTATTATCAAAAAATACCTTTACACCTCGATGATTGCCATAAAACTGTATTCACCGTAATGAGCGCAGGATTTTATGAATGGAAAGTTTGCCCTCAAGGCATAATTTTTATGCGGTGTGTAAACAGAATCATTTATAACACACCCATGAAAGAGGAAAAGAAACCCGTGAGCCCACACCTTATCTCACCTGAAGACGCGGAAGAATTAAATTCTGGCCCTTAGACGAATGCTTGTACTTCGACGATTTATATACGCGAAAACGATAGAGGAACATAATGACAAATTTGCAAAATTATTGAGGAGATTAAAAGCCGTCAATTTTAAGTTATCATCTAATAAATGCGACTTTCTTCGTACAGAAGTAAGTTTCCTTGGGCATTTAAAAAGCAATCGGGGAATCTGTACGGCTCCTAAAAAGGTAGAAGCCGTAAGAAAATGTCCACGACCAAAAACTGTTAAAAATATACGACAATTCTTAGGATTAACCGGTTATTATAGAAGGTTTATCGACGGGTTTTCAAAAATAGATAAACCATTAAGTAATTTAGTCAAACAAAATGTGCCTTTTGAATGGAATGATAAGGCACAAGAAGATTTCGATATATTACGAGAAAAGTTGTGCAAAAAACCGGTATTCATTTTCCCTGATTTTTCAAAACCGTTCATACTTACTACCAACGCTAGTTTAACCTGCATCGGGGCAGTGCTCTCTCAAGGCACAATAGGTCAAGATCGCTCGATCGCGTATGCTTCTTGAGTATTAAATGACGCGGAAACCCGTTACGACACGTATTCCAGAGAAGCATTAGCAATGGTTTTCGGTATTCGCCATTGTAGACATTATTTGTTGGGTACTAAATTTACAATTTGTACGGATCATCAGCCGTTATGCTGGTGGAAGGATTCTCGGGATCCAGACTCACGTACAACACGATGGAGATTATAGTTATCTGATTATAATTTCGACATAATATATATACCAGGTCGAAACAATCTTAATGCTGACGCTCTTTCTTGGAATCCGATAGATGAAACTACCGAATCGGTAATGCATATTATTGAAAACGCGGACATTAACGTAGAGACAGTTACGAGAGAGACTCCACAGACCAGCGCACCCGAGACGGAAGGAATGACGGCGGGTCGAATGACACGAACACGAGTAGGAAAATTGAGTAGGCCGGACTATCGAGACATTCGGAGAAAAATTACCAATAAAACCGGAGAGACAAAGGAACTTAGGGGGAACGTCGGGATAGGAAAAAATAATAAAAAGATAAGCGAAGTAGGAAAAACGATAGCGAACTCTAAGTTAAGCGAGATAGTTACTGATTTTCCAAACGCGGAAGAAGTCACGCAAGAGCCTGGCGATTCCGAAAATATCGAAACCAAAAATATTTTAACGATAATGAATTATCCATAAGAAAACTAACATTCTCAATGACTTCGCTTGGTATATTAACCTTCAGAAACGTCGCAAGGGTTACGGTAAAATTTTTGCAGAGAGTCGTGAATAATTGTCTATGCGGAAAGATAACAATATCTATACTTCTTATCTTCTACGAACGAGCCTTGTGATCAGGGAGCGCGGCTCCTGGCAGATCGAATTGAGTTAACACGATTACATAACTTGTCCCCGGGAGAATTGAGAGTAATGCCAAAAAGCAATCGACATCACTTTATTATAATATTACGGGGAGTCGAACGCGAAAGAATCACTAAAATTACTAAAAATTTGACTGTCGGTTTAAAACAATTAAAATCATTTATTATGAAGGAACAAAGAAAATCTATTAGTTTCGCAAAAAGTGTTTCGATTGAGAATGTCCGTTGGGACGATGTAATTGATACAATCAGAACCGTGTTGAAAGGATTGCAAGTTAAGATAATAATTTTCAAGGGCACCATTACTTATCCACGTTTAAGCGGCCGTGTAAAAATTATCGAGGAAGATCATTATTCCACTATAGGCGGGCATAAGGATGTAAATAAAACTTATAAACGCATAAAGCAAAATTTTTATTGGGAAAATATGAAAATCGACATACAAATGTATATCTGTAAATACTTACCTTGCCAATTAAAAAAATTAGTTCGGGTCAAAACCAAAAATCGCATGGTTATAACCGATACACCTGTCCAACTCTTTGAAAAGATTGCCATGGATTTAGTCGGACCCATCCCTAGGACCGAGGACGAGCATGACAATATATTAACCATACTATGCTGTCTTAATAAATACTCCTTTGCAATAGCACGTAAAGACGCCACCGCGCGATCAGTAGCGCACGCTTTGATTAAGCGTTTCATTTGCACTTTTGGCGCTCCCCTCGCAATCCTAACCGATCAAGGGACGAATTTTCTAAGTAGTTTAATGAAACGAATCGCGAAAAGATTTCGGATAACCCAATTTAAAACTACGGCTTTTCATCTCAATCAAACGGTTCTCTCGAAAGAAGTCGTCATGTACTAAGCAAATATCTCAAACAATTCATTTCACAAGACGCGCAATGGGTTCAATGGTTAGAAATGGCCGGTTTTTCATATAATACATCCGTGCATAAAGCTACGCAACATACACCGTATAAGTTAGTTTTCGGTAGACTAGCACGCGCTGCGTCGAGCGACCCGCTAGAAGCAGAAGACAGACTTCCTACGTATTCGGATTATATTATCGAACTGACAACCCGATTAAATAACATTTAAGATATTGCACGCGAGAAATTGATTGCACGAAATGGAGAACGAAATATTACTATGATCGGAACGCAAATCCGTAAAATTTTAAAATCGGCGACTATATTTGGCTATTAAAAGTAGGGAAAATTCATATGTTAAAAGACCAATATGAAGGTCCTTATTTAGTAGTAGATATTCTACGCAATGGTAACATTAAAATACAATTAAAACCAAATAAATTTAAAGTAGTACACGTTAATCGCGTACGAATATCATATATTGAGCCGAATCAAAAATAAGTATAAGGAAAAATAATACTGTTTCCATAAAATTTTGATTAATATTGTTATCTGTTAGTATAATTTCTTTAAAAATAAATACAATAATTAGTATATTTTGGTTTCAGTCATATTAATTTCACTTAATCTTAGTAAGTAATTTTATTGTGTTGACTTTCAAAAGAATTAATTAATGATTATCGTATAGAATCATTCAATGTAATCTTATTAACGAATAATTTAAATTCAACGAAATTCATTGAGCGAGCAATGTTTCAAAATTGAAATTTCCACTATTGCTTCAAATTATATAAAATATTAAAAATTGAAAAAAAGGTGAAGCTAACGTGTTGTACATTTTCTATCAAATATTTTAGCTTTCTTCTAAAATTAAACTTTTTGTGCATATTTCTGCAAGTCTGCTAGGTACGCACATTACTGAAGAGTGAATCAGTGAGTGACGGCTGCCACGGTAGAGCAACAGACACGCTCTGCACCGCACATGGTGTTGTGCTCGCATAGCTCAGCTCTCTCCTTACACATCAGCCGTACTTACCCACACGCGCTACAAGCGACTGCCAAGTTTTCTCAGTTTTACCGCGGGATTTCGAACACATCCTGAACACACTAATATAGCTATACTTTTAGATATTTAAAAAATTTATAATCAGACGACAAAAATTTTATGGACTGTATATAAAAAATCGAAAAAAAAATAAAAATTTTACGTTGTTTATGAGATAAAATGAGATATTGTACTTTTCTAATTATGTATTAAGAATTTAGCGCCTTTTTAATGATCATTGAGTAAATAAGTAGTTAAATTGACAGTAAAAATGTTAGAAAATTAAACATTTTAAAGAAAACTAAAGTATAGAAGTTCAGAATGGAAAAAAGGTAGAAATTATGAAATCTGACTAATTTTAAACCGAAATGGGAATTGATATATTAGGGAATTTTAAATAACAAGAGTATATGTTTAAAGCATATATATTTAGAGTATTATGTTCAAAATTAGGATTAAAAGAACATTTTTTTATGTTACATATTATATATATATATCCGCGAATTAATCTCGTTTCGGCTGGCGATTAACCGATTCAGATACGATAAATGGATCCAAGCCCAGTGTTTTGCAATGAACGAACCTCCTGTCATCACGCGCGAACATCATGTTCTCTACTAAATGAAAGCCTTTGATCCATTCCTAAAATAATAAGAGTACAAATAAATAAAAGAAAATACATATATAAAGAGAAATCAATTGTTTGAGAAAAGAGTTAGTGCACTCAATAAATACAACAGGTGAAAAGGGACGAGCATACGTACACCAGTGTTTTGCCATCTCATAAGCTCGGGTGCTTTATCAAGAGTAAAACTGCAGATTTCGCAGACTTTATGCATACTCATACGAACGGGAAAATCACACGGCTCGTGACAAAATATCCATAAATAACAAATCCTATGGACGAGCGAATACAAAACGGGTAGGAATACTAGAATCAGAAAAAAGAGCATTACTTTTAAAGTATAAAGAATAAAGAAATCATGCCAAACTTACCCGTATTCCTAAATTGGTAGGGTGTAGTACCACTCTAGTTGCCTGACTCATCGGTTGTCGACAGACCAGAGCGGAAGCTGTAAAAGAAAGAAAAAAAGGAAGGTATTAGCAAATTCTCCTATTTTAAGCTTTATTAAAAAAAATAGAAAAGGAAATAAAAACTTACGAAGTGGCAATAATATTTAGGAGATTTCGCTCTAACCCTACCATTAGAGCAAATAAGGATTATCTTCTCAAGCTTGTCCTGATCCATCGCATAATTCTCGAAAGAACCAATAAAGCGCTGGAAGGAATCCATATTGGTGTGAAGTCAACAAACGAAGTAGTTGCAAGGCACGAGGGATTACTGTCACACTTCGCCTGCACATAGAAAAATCACAAGTCTTAAAACTGATCACCGCAACGTGACATTTATTGCACAACAGGCATAAGAAGGGTTTAAAACGCAACTTTTGGAACTGTTCAACCAGAGGGATCGAGAGCTGCGAAGAAACTCATTGTCCGAGCTCAAAAAATATACAATCTCCGACATGAAGTGGGAATACCAAAGAAGAGAGGGGATCGTTTAAAACAGAAAAGAACTAATCAATTCATTAGGAAAAATCCTGGTTACTCCACCCCGCTTAAAGGAACACAAAAGAAAAGTCAAGAGGGAGGAGCATGCATTGCGGCGCTCGGGGTCAGAGTTTCGAGTAACGCGAGCCTGTGCCATTATCGTGAGGGCAAGGACACAAGGCCAGCCTAAGGAATGGGTCAGAATGATATTATTATGCGTAAAAGTGTGTATGCGTGTGTATACCTTTGGCTATGCTATGTATACCTAACAAACTACTTTTTAATTAACTTACATTAATAAATTTTGATTATAAGGATTGAAAATTACTAAAATTAAAATGAACAAAAATCACATGCGTAGTGGTTTTTGAATCTTAGTCAGTAGACTCTTTCTCCGATTAATTAATAATTCCTAAATTTTCTTGAATAAAATAATGAACAAATCGCTAAATCCTCCTGACCTCAGGAATCCTTCTGTTTCACAGATGGCGTCGATCCTGAAAAAATCCGAGTTCAAAAAGGCCCTAATGCTTCCATTGAGACACGAATCATACGTAACCCTCATGCGAAACAAGATAACTACTGAAAACGGGCAAAGAATTAAGGATCGGATTACCGAAAATATAGCCATGGATTCGCTTGTAAAGAGTACAATAATCGAAGCAGGGGCAAGAGAGTCGGATTTAGAAATCGCAAAGTATTGTCTCAGAGCTTTTTCTAAAGAAACCGGACTACGCTTATGCTCTGCACTATACTGGGCAATAAGAGCCGAAAATAAGGAAATGAATGACCATAATTCAAAGTGTGCCAAAGTTTGCCAAAGTGTGCCATAGTGTGCCATAATGTTCCAAAGTGTTGAAATTCGGAAATTTGTTACACTTTGGTATACCTTGGCACAATTTGGCACAAAATTCATTTCTACTAGGGTAAATCTAAAAATCAGATTAAAAAGACTGTATAAACTAGCTTATTTATTCTCCCCTACATAGGATAGAATTATATTTCATCAGTGTTTTCGTAAAAGTGACTGTGCCTTTTGGCTTGTTACAAGTTCAACTAAAAAGAAACCCTCAAAAAAGAAAATAAATTAACAAATAAACAATAACCGAACGTTAATGAATTATGTTATAACTGATAAATGATAAGCACGCATAGAACAAATTTATGTTATGGTTATTTACTTTCAGATAACTATATAAATTATTATTAGAGGGGTAAAAAAGGTGAGTTTAGTATTCAACAAGATATAATTATATGAGTATATAATGTATAAGGTGACGAGATCTAAAGATATTACATTTTTTTTGCGTACTCTAATGTGGACCTGTTGGAATTCATGTTGTTCTGCAGCATTGTTTAATTATAATTATTATTTAATTTATCCTATGATAAAAATAATTGCAAGTAAAGCAAATGTTAAGTCATTAATGACTATTATATCGAGTATAAGAAGTCTGTGCAAGTTTATAAATGATGAAGACGTGTTAGATCGTGAACCCCTAATCAGCTTATTGAATAGGGAATGTATGATAATGTCAAACTTTAAAGGAACAGCCAACTGGGTTAATTAACGAGCCCCACGGAAGTATTGTTTAACGATGGTGCCTGTATGGATCTGGTGTCGGAGGGCCACTTGCGCAGAACTTGCTCTGCCTACGCCACATAATAAAAACACAAACACTTCTATTTTGTATGTCTGCTACATAAGCACTCTTACTTTCTTCCTCCTTTGTATCTGGCTTTTCCTCTAGTTTTAGTGATTTTTCTTCTATTCTGTATGTACGACTGTACTAGAAATTTTTCTAAACTAATTTTCGTTACTGTTTTATTCTTTTTTACCCTGATGTTCTACTCGTACACCCAGTGACCAGGTTTTTGCACGAATATGCTTACCACCTTGGTGTGGAAATGCTTTAGTCTGAACCCCCAACCCTCATACCTGAGAATTTTTGGACTACTGTATTTGTAGCCAGACTATCGCGTTCCTGAACAGTCGTATGTTGCCTATACAGTGAGGCGACTCCCTACTGTTACTGGAATTTGCCTACACACCGTGCCTGTACCGTACATACGCCTTAGATAACTAAGCCACGGATAATATCACAATTTTTCTTACTCTTAAATATTTATCACAGTAACAAACTTTAGTCACTTACCGTCTTGATCATACTTAGCTTATAATAATTGTTTTTTAAATAATGCTTGAAAACTTGCATACTGTAACTTAACCATGTAACAATGTTTTACTTGTCATCGACCAATTTCAGTCTAGACAAAGGATAAATTTTTATGTCCAAAGCGATGGCTTGATTATCCAAACAATCTTACTTAAAACAGTTAATCTATTGCACCTTGATTTTTTTTAAATCCAATTATTTAACGAATTTTTACGCGATATAAGATGACTTGCTAATAAACTGATTGTTTGAAACTTAATTTTGTGATATCTTTTAGGAGATATAATAACACCCACAGCTACAGAAACTGTTTTACCATGGAAAAGAGAAGAAGATTCTACACGTCCTTTAAAACAAAACGAATTTCCAGCCTGGTGCTCCAACAAGGACTACCTTATATCCAGTTCACCATACACGGCATTCTTGGGTAAAAAAGTCATATAATACAAGTAAATTAATTTATTACTAACATTATTTGTCGCGTTTTGACCCACGCCATTATTCTTTGCCTTGGTTCGCCCCCATAATGAGTCATGCTGAAATTTTCTCGATGCGTCATGTTACAGCTATACTAGGGAGATGTTATGTTATTATGTTCATTAGGCTTCTGGACTCTTAAATTCTTATGTGGTATTTTATATTTTGTCATCTATATTATTAACTCTAACTTAATTACCATCTCCATCTAGAACTCGATCTGCGATTCATTCGTATAACTTCTAATGTATCTTGATTTTGTATTAGAATCAAATTCTGTTTCTTATACGCATAATTATTTATATCGATATATAATCTCGATTGATTTCCTTATTTCCCAATTAGTTTTTATTTCAATCTCTACCACTTACTTGATCACTATCTAAGGCTAGTGGACTCGGTCTTCTTGTAAACCTCTATTGCTTTTGTTAATACTGCTTTAGATTCCAATGGTTTTACCTAGTTGATGTTGGTTGTAAGTATGATTTGAGGGAAATCAAAATTATGACAAATAATATAAACAAGTGTCAAGCGGAATTACACTTGTTTGTTTTACAAGCTACGCTTGCAGGGCAGAGTGCTCCCAAGGTTGTATGAATGAGAAAGCATGAACAAGCTTATTGCGTTTTTGTATATTTTAAGTAAATGGTACGAGATTGTCGCCTGACAAAGTCAGACAACACGCAGAGGTCGAGAAGGTACGGAAAAGGACGGCAAGAATAGTTAGATGTATAAAAATGCTAAATGAAAATTTTTGGAAGTGTCCAGATCAGATGATGCTGGGGATAATCATGAAAAGGACTGTTTAAATGATTTAATATACATACGTTTTTTTTTTTTTTTTGTACATTTGAGGTTATATCCGACGCTCTTTCTTGTAGACGATGTCCTGTATATCAGGGAGTCATCCTGGCACCTGGACATTGTCTACAAGAAGATATGATTATTATCGGCAAATTTGATTTACATACGATGCTTTTTCTCGTGTATGATGTCCTGTCGATCAGGGAAACAACCTAGCACCTGGATATCGTCTACGAAAGATTCGATTTTTTATCGACACATTTGATTTACATACGATGCTCTTCCTTGGAGATGATGTACCGCCGATCAGGGAGTCATCCTGGCACCTAGAATTGTCTACAAGAAGTTACGATTTTTTTTGGTATATTTGATTTACATACGATGCTCCTCCTTGTAGACGATATCGCGTCAACCTGGGGGTCATCACGGCACCTGGACATTATCTACAGGAAGCCAGGAGTATTTTTCGATATATTTCATGTTTAAGTGGTGCTTTTCCTTGTAGACGATGTCGCGTTGACCTAAGGGTCATCCTGGCACCTAGACATCGTCTACACAAGAAAATACACGTTTTTTTAAGTACATGCGATGTATATTGTGATTTTTCTTGTAGACGATGTCCCGTCGACCAGGAGTCATCTTAGCACCTAGACATCGACTACAGAAAGATACAAGTTTTCTTGAGTAAATTTACAGTTTAATATACCGTATTAACTTCAGACAAATTAGATTAAAGCTTTTTATAGTAATAGAGGATCAATGTGGATAATAATAATAACACAGCTAATATTATACCTATGTAGGTAATAATATATCGTAGGTAAAATAATACATTTTTGAATATATCTTAATCAAGCGGTTATTGTTATATATAGGTATTGCGTATGTATAGAGTAAACTTGTGACTGAAAAAGTGCACAGATATTTACTTAAAGATAGGTTTATTTAAAATGATAGTTATTTTTTACAATCAATAATATGAAGTTGCATTAAAACCAATAGAACTTAAAAAAAAAGTTAATTGAAATATACTACATTTCCTTCCTCCTTTATAAAGATTTCTTGAATTATTTTGGTGGAGAGTTCGTGATTTGCGTATCCGAGATGATCGTCGAATCGGTGGTGTGTTTAGAATGAAAAATTACTGTTCTTGAGATAAACCTACAGTACGTTGATCTTAAGTTTGCAATGAAAATCCTCCTTAAAAAGTTGCAGAAGTAGATACATTTTGGTACGTTGATCTTAAGTTTGCAATGGAAATCCTCCTTAAAAAGTTGCAGAAGTAGATAGATTTTGGAATGAATCATTTTTAGTAGGTGGAAGAGATGCGTGAGATGTTGAAAATTGATCTTCCATTGTAGTCGTAGAAACCTTGAAGTTGGTAAAGATTTTGAACTTGAAGATTCTTGAGTTGACGTAGCTTGTATAGTCGATGATTCTTTAAACGACACAGTCTGAGAAGTCGAAGGAGTTTTAAATAATGGTGTAATTACTTCAGTATTTACTTCTTGTTGTGAACTAAGTACGTTATTTTTGTAAAATTGAGTACGACGTCGCGTGCTTAGGGTGGAAGGCGTTCTAATTAGCAACAATTTTATTTTCGAAAAATGTTATTCTTTCTGATTTCTGTCTTGTTTCTTTCCCTTTTTCTGATTTCTTTGTAAAAGCACGAATTTGATCGACGCGTCATTTATACTTTTTTCCATGTAACTGATTTCATAATGCAAATCTCCTAGGCAAGAATTAATTTGTCTAATTTTGGATTTATCTAATGTTGGATTATCGGAAAAAATAAACATTTTCAAGTGGTTCAAATTCTTGGTTTGTATTGATAAAATCAGCTTGTTGTTTCTCAGCAACATTCTCGTTGATAGGTTCGGGTCGAACAAGATCTAATCGTGTGCAAATATTCCGTTTTAAAAGTAATAAAGCAGGTGATTGTCTAATAGTTGAATGAGGAGCTTTTCCATATTGTCTCAAGAACTCATTCAAGTTCCGTTGCAAAGAACCTTGTGTCGTATCCATTTTAGTAAGGATCTTTTTTTTGTATTCACACATTTTTCTGCTTCACCATTTGTCAAAGGGTGATAAGGAGCAGTAAGTTTGTGATATTTCTTTCCACTTATCTTGAGAAATGTTTCAAACTGATCTGAAACAAATTGACGGCCAATATCTAAAACAACAATGCTAGGTACACCATAAGTAGCCAATAACAGATCGAGGATATCGATTGTAGCAGTGCTAGTACTAAAACTTGTGATCTTGACTTCAAGCCATTTACTATACGCATCAGTGATAACGAGAAGCATCTTACCAGCTGCTGGTCTAGGGTAGTCTATATGAAAACGTTCCCATGGGCCTTTAGGATATTCCCAATGATGTGTATTAAATTTAGGAGGAGCATGAGCATGTTTGGCACACTCAGCACAATAAGTTCAATATCTGCATCAATTCCTGGCCAGTAAAGAAAAGATCGTGCCAAATCTTTCATTTCGACAATGCCTAAGTACGCCGAATAAATGTCGTTTAAAATTGCCTGACGAAGAGACGATGAAATCACAACTCGATATTCAAAAATCAAGAAATTCGAACATAGACCATAAGAAGACGTAGGTGCTTTGTATCCATGACGAGATAGGTCTTGACCAGCTTCGAGTAGTTAAATAATTTTACCTAAATTAAAATGTTTACGAGATTCCTTCGCAATCTGTTCTGCTCGTACAGGAAACTGATTTATCTGGTTGATAATAAATGTGTTAAAAGAATCAAGTTCTATAATTTCTTCTCCTTTTCGAAGAGCGATTTCATGAATAGCTTCAACCATTGAAGGAAGTGGAGCACGTGAACAATAATCTGCATTTGCATTAGCTTTAGTTGGCTTGACCTTAATATCGTAGTTAAAATCAGCATAATTAGTCATTTGACTGATACAAAGAATAGGAAGTGATTTTTTAGGATGAAAAATCTGTGTCAATGGCTTGTGATCTGTAAACTGTGTAAAATGACGAGTGTATTAATAATTAAACATTTTTTGACAAGCCCATACAATAGATAAAGCTTCCTTGTCGATTTGCGGATAGCGTTGTTCAGTAGTAGTCAATGTAAGGTTTGCATAAGCAATTAGCCTTTTGATTTCGTTGCTAAGTTTATGTGATAAAACAGTTTCGAGTCCTACTTTGCTTGCATCAGTTGCGAGTATGAGAGGTAAGGATGTGTCGTACGGCATCAAGACTTGAAAAGAAATGAGAATATTTTTGAGCTCTTCGTATGCATTATCAGCAGTTGGCGATCATTGAAAAGGCGATGTAAGAGCATGTCTCGAAGTGATCAAGCTTTTGTAGCTAAGTCAGGAATTAATTAATTGTAGTACGTAGCTTTACCAAAAAACAATTCTAATTCTTGAGATGTAGAAGGTTTAGGTGCATCACGAATTAGCTTGATATGAGAATCAGATTTATGAATACCTTGTGTATCTAGTTTATGACCCAAAAATTCTACAGAATTTGTAGCAAAAACACATTTACATCAATTGAGACGAACACAATTTTTAAGAAGACAGATCAAACACGTTTCCAGAATAATCAACAATTCTTCGAAAGTTTCAGCCCATACAATGATGTCGTCAAAAAAATGTCCAACGTTTTTTAGACCTTGTAAAATTGTTTTTAATCGACGTTGCCAAACTGCAGGAACTTTAGTGGCACCGTAATCAGTTCGTGTAGGATGAACCAATCTATGTGTAGGAGTATTGAGGGTTAAAGCATGGCTGTACTCGACGTCAGCAGGAAGATGAGTATAAGCATCTGTAATATCAAGATGTGCGTAAATTTTAGCTCCTTTTACTTTGTTTAAAATGTCACTAGGTTTTGAAATAGGACATTCCTCTATTATTATAAGTGGATTTAACGTGGATTTATAATTGCCAGTTATACGAATGTCACCATTTTTTTTAATTACGACGTGTGTAGGCAAAGGCCACTCAGAAAAATCGACTTTTTTGTAAAATCCAGACGAAATTTTTGCGGCAACTGCTGTAGAATATTTGTCACGCAACACATATCTTGAGCATGAGCACAAACAGGAGAAATTCCAAGTTTAAAATGTCCCTTAACTGAAAGTCCAGTAAGTTTTCCAGCTGTATCACTTAAAACTTCAGCGTACCTTGTCGAAAGTTGATCCAGCTGTGTTTGTTAATTACGAGTTAATGAAGGTGGAGAAGTAGAAAGCGCATTAACCTTGATTGGAGAAAAAATTTCGGTCCAATCAATTTCGTGACTGAATTGTGCGATCCATTCACGACCAAATAAGGAATCGTAAGAGCCTTGAGTAACATAGGTCATAGACTGGACGTTGACGAGATGTAGAACTAAATGAGACATTTATTCCGACTCTATTTTTAATTTTATAAAAAAACAAAGACGCTGTATTTTTAATGCATGTGAAAATTTATTAAAAAATTAAAGAAGTTTGAATTATCGGACTGATATTGGCGGTGTGAAACTTATAACTATAACGTGGAATAAAGTTGCGGACACTGGCCGTTTCGATTGTTGGCCAAGTACAGAGTCGGTTTTTGCAATGGCTGGCAAGACTTATTTTTGCTGAGCTCTGCTGAGGTACAATTTTGTTCTGTCTTAAAACTATTTGAAACGGAGCTTTTATCTGAGGAGCAGGGCTTCTCCCTCTACTAGAAATCCATGCTGCCCGAAAGGCAGACAAGGTTTGAGGTGGTGGCGTAATTATTTAAATTTTATATATATATTGTTAATTATAGTCTGTGTAGGTGTGCATAGGTATGTGTATATATAGATATGTATACTTATACGTATCGGACATCGTATTTGGAAAACAATGAATCACAATGACGCACTTGTTTACAGCTTTTATCTTATTATAAATCGACTTGAATTAAATTTTGTTGCATTCGATTTCGTTCAGTCAGTAAGTATTTGCCGAATAGTCATACCGTCTTTTTTAAAGATCAAGATTATATTTTGTAGTATGCAATTGTTTTAATATTATAAAACGGCTCACATGAAGATTGAAGGATTCATGTGTAAATAATTTACGACTTTTCATTTTTTTTATAAAGAAATGAAGTATTTTATCTAACTTTATATCATTTATTTTGACAATTATTTTTATTGTAATCGAGATAAAAAACATTAATGAATATTTTTTATAATGAACAAACTTATTTTATATGCATTAAGTTTTTTCTAACACAAGCTTTTTACAGCTTCTAACATTCATTTAAAACATTTTATGATTGGATTGCAATTTTTTGTACAATTTAACTGTGAAAGTTAAAATGGGTCACCCTGTATATCCCATTTCAGTTTTGGCCGTCTTTGGGCCTCCCAATCAGTTAATATTGAAATAACCTATGCCATTTTCAAAAAAAGTTTTAAAATCCTCTACCGAAATTTCAGAAATAATAAACATTCGAGTTTTTTATATTATATAACAAGGGGTAAAGTGGGCCCTACATATTTTTTTTAGAACTTTAAAAACTTTAATGTTATTTTGTTCATGAAACATACTAAAATCGATTTTTGCTTCAATTCATAGGCACCAAAAAGGGAATTTTTATACGACAAAGTGAGACAAATTATAGAGAAATTCAATTGTCGGAGCAAATTAAATATATTTTAATAAATGCAGCAGATGAATTCAATGACATTGAAATGACAGTTGAAGAATCATTGGATTTTCTAGAAGATTTCAAAGATCAAGATGCAAAAGTAGTTGAGGATCAAGTACTACATCATATTCCTGATTTTTTGAAAGCACCAACAAATGAATGTACAGAAGAAAATAATGAAGTCGATTTTGAATATAAGAAAAGGGCTGTAGAATTTTGGAAAAGTCCTAAAACAAAGTCACACATGAAACTTGAAACTGTACAGAAAATATTTAAGAAAGTTAGATCCGTTAGTCAGCTGAAGCGTTGGGTACGCACAATCAATAAAGGTGGCACTTACAGAGAAAAAATCGCTCAAATTTGTCAATATACATTAGATAATTTTAAAGCTGCACTCACTGCTGGTTTTATTATTCATGATCGCGATATACGTCGATGGGCATTACAAGCTCAAAAACAAATAGGTTCTGAAGATTTTAGATTCAAAGCTTCTAGAAATTGGTTATTAAAATTTAAAACTGCTCATAGAATAGTTTCTCGAAAAATAAATAAGTTCCTTACGAATAAAACAATAGAAAGCAATTCGGAACTTGAAAAAAAGCAAATGCGTTTGTCGCCGATGTTCGGTTATGTGCATTAGAAGTTGGAATTCAAAATGTATATAATTCCGACCAGAGTGGATTTCAACTAGAAATGCGTTCTGGAAGAACCCTCGCAATCGAGGGAGAAAAACAAGTGCAATGCCTAGTGCAGTCAGTTTCGTCAACAACACATAGTTATTCGATTCAACCACTTATATCAGCTGAAGGAAAACTGATGTCATCACTTTTTCTAGTTTTAAAAGAATCCAGTGGTCATTTTGGACCTATTATTGAAAGCAATTTATTGAAGGCCGAAAATGTTTATGTAGAAGTATAAAAATCTAGGAAGCTAACATCGAGTAAATATCTTTTTATTAAATTTCATTTAATACTGCAGAAAAGGTAGTACATATTAATGTTTTTGTTTCAGACCTCTTTAAAATTTGAATGGAAAAAATATTTTTCCCGAATATAGGTACCAACACTATACTATTACTTGACTCCTGGAGTGGCCACTGTGATAAAGTTATAGAAAAAACGATGCCAGACAATAAAATTGTTAATGTAAAAAAAAAATACCGACAGGAACAACAGGGAATATCCAACCACTTGATGTATATGGATTCCGTATCTGGAAGAATTTTGTTCGACAATTTTCGGATAATGTAATTTTAATGGATTATGATTTAAAATTACATCAAAGGAATAACATTATTAAATTACAATCTCTAGTGCATAATCAACTTTCCTCACCAAGGTATATTAATCTTTTTAAATATTCCTGGTTTAGAAGTGGTTATATCGATGAAAAACCAGAAGAATTTGACAATCCTGTTAATTATAGTTTTGGAGATTCTTGCAATTCACACTGTGATATAGAAGGATGCACCAATGTTGCTATTATACGTTGTGCTTGGTGTAAAAAATCGTTATGTTTTAAACACTATTTCGAAGATTATCATTATTGTAAACATTTTATACCATAAAACGTACATAACCATGGAAAATTAGAATAAATGTTGTATACTTACAATAAGAAATTGCTGTAATTATAAGATCTGTAAAACGATATGCATTCCGAATATGCATTGGAAAAATTCAACTAAATGCTTTTATCACGGAGATGATTATTATTATTATTATTATTATGATATTTATCATTAATATTTATTTCAAATAACTTATGCAATAAATAGTTATTAACAAGTGTGGGACGAGTGTCAATTTATATGAGTCTAGATCATTTTATCATACGTGTTTTGTAGATTTTCTCTTACAGAGGGCGAAAAAGTCATTTTTAACACTCCGTGTATATACTTCAATATATACTTATAATTATTATGTGTTAGGGGTGGTTTACCCCCTCAGGCGTAATATTTATTAAAGAATCGGAAGACTTTATTGTTTTATTATAAATGTTAACACATTTTTTCGAATTTTCTATAGCTCCAGCCAACAATACATGGTATGAGGCGGTGCGTCCATCGCTCATTTCCACTGGAGTCTTATCGTCTTTGCCACTCAGCTAGGATTTGTTCCTTTGCGGATTTCCGAACTTCTTTTTGAGTATTGTTACCACGCCGGTTTTCTTCGTGTATATTCTTTCGTTTTGTTGCTAGGAGGTCAATAGGCGGCATACTTGAAATAACGCACACTGCATCTTCTGATACTGTTCGGTAGGCAGAAGGGACCCGCAATGCACTTCTCCTATAAATTGTTGACAGCTTTCGTGCATAGGACTTCACCAACATAGTGTCCGCCCATATTGGGGCACCATATAACATAATTGATGTAATTACACTGGCTAGGGTAACCTTCGGCCCTGCATTGGCCCACCTACATTTGGCATTAGTCGCGGTAGTGCAGCGCCGACTTTTGCTACCTTATTGCTCGCCCTCTCAAGATGCTACTTAAACGTTAGTCTGGCGTCTATGGTGATTCACAGTTACTTAATGGTCGGCTGAGAGTTTATTTTGTCTCCGTCCACTAACAGCGTTATTGTCTTTATTTTATTTTATTTTAACTAGATATAAGAATAGCCTCCGTTTTACGGCTAGCAAGCTTAAGCCCAGTTTGCTTTAGCCAATCGTGGATTATACTTACTGCCTCGTTAGCGATTTCCGTCACCTTTTCATTTTGCTTTGCTACTACCACTACTGCAATGTCATCTGCAAACCCTACAACTGTTGCACCTTCGGGTAGCTCTAGCCTAAGTACGCCATCGTACATAATGTTCCACAATAGTGGGCCGAGCACTGACCCTTGTGGGACCTCTCCGGTTACTTCATAGGTTTTCGTGCCGCTCTCTGTGTCATACTAAAGGGTTCTGTCTTTCAGGTAGTCAGACATAATCCTTCTTATATATGCGAGCACCTCTTTTTTCCGTAGTGCCTCCTGCATCTTGCCCCAGCTGGCTGAGTTAAACGCACTTTTAACATCCAGTGTAATAATAGCACAGTACTTCTTGGATCTTCCTTTCCATCTTTTTCCTTCTGTTGCAGTTCTAGCGGTGTCAACTACAAAGCTCATGGCATCAAAAGTAGAGCGTTTTTCCCTTAAGCCGTATTGATTTTCCGCAAGTCTGCCTGGTTTTTCAATGACGATCTGTTCTAACGCCGATTATGCGCTCTAAGATCTTGCCCGGGGTGTCCAGCATGCAGAGTGGTCTGTATGAGAAAGCTTCTCCAGGTGGCTTATCTCCTTTTGGTAGTAGCACTAGGCGTTGCTTCTTCCAGTTCTTAGGCAACGTCCCTTCTTCAAGACATGAGTTGTACGAGTCCACAAAGACTTTGGGGCGTGCCTATATAGCTTGTTTCAATGCAATATTGGGTATGCCATTCAGGCCTGGAGCCTTGTTGTTCCCAATTCATTTGCATGCATCCAGTAATTTCCCTGCAGTGATTGCTGGAATGGTTTCGTCATTCACCTCCACTTCAGGAATAGCTGTTACTTTCAGTTGAAGGGGAAACAGTGTGGTCACAATACGATCTAGCAATTCCGGGCTCTTAGGAGGGGGGGGGGGGGGGGGCATAACCTCCCTTTATCTTTTTCATTACCACTTAGTTCGGTCGCCCCTAGGGGTCCAGCTCAATCCCGTCCTGTAACTCTTTAAGGCACCGTCGTTTATTCTCTCGGATTTTCCTCTTGATTATCCGTTTAGCATTCTTCATTTCTTTATTTAGGGCGTCTACTATTTTTTTACCACGACCAGTCTTGTAGTATTTCTTTCTAATCCGCTGTTCCCGTCTTCTGGTTCGATGACAATTTTTGCGGGCCACGTCGATTTCTTTATCAAATTAGTAAACTGGCGGTCGTCTATTGTTGGGAGTGCTTCTTGGCATTATTGCGTCGCAGGCTTAAGTAATATTTTCCCTTATCATTCGCCCCACTCTACTGCCCAGGCGTTGAAATCGCCTGCTATCAGTACCGGTTTTCTTCCTACAGCATCCTGTACTATTTGGTCCAACAGTTGTCTGAATTGTTCCATTGACGTGTTGGGTTAAGCATAGCAGCTGTAAATGTGTACGCCTGCGACCTTAGCGCGTACGAATTCTCCATTATGTCTTGTCATTTTTTTCTAGGAAGTGGCGTCTCCTCATGCCCATATTGCCGCTTAACCAGTACTGTCCATATCCCACGATGGTTTGCCCAGGTCTCTGTATTGTTCACAGACGATGGCTATGTCGATTCCTGTCTCGCGGACATACTGGCTCAGTAGGTCCTGTGCAGTCACGCAGTGATTCATATTCAACTGCACTATTTTCATTTTCTTTGTCTGTTAGTGGCTTTTACTGCAGCTCGGTAAACTGGGCATGCATAGCTACCAGCTGCGTGGTCACTTTTCCCCCTGTGCCTCCATTGCAGAGTACACAGTTGGGTTGGTTCTTACACTCCTTTGCTTTGTGCCCATGGCCAGAACCTAGACATTTACAACACCTAGGCGGTTCGTTTTTGTGGTTAGCCACCCGGATCCTACAGTTGACCCATCCTATTCTGATCTTCTGTAGCTTAGTTATCTTAGCTGCTATCTGAGCTGGTACCCGTATCACTGCAATTTGCGTGTCACCATACGTCTTTCGCAGAGATCTTATCATAGAGATTTCTATGATGTTCTCCTCGCCAATTACCTTCTCTAGTGCTTCTAGTACCTCCTCTTTTGAGGTAAGCATGTCCAGATCTCTTACTTCAATGGTTTCTTCTTCCTGGAGTGATTTTATTGTGGCACCTTCCACTACTACCGCTTTAACTACTTCTTGGAAGTTCGAGGTTTTGACTTTTTTGTGCGTTCGAGCTCTCTCAGAAGATCGCCTGCAACTATTTTGCGTATTTTATTTACGCTATTCCCCAGTGTGTTGAGTGACGAAGCCGCTTTTATTTTGGACAAAATGTCTGCATAGCTCTTTCCTTCTGCAGCTTTGATGATTAAAGTATCCGGTCTGGGAGGTCTTGCCCGCTTCTGTCCATTCTTGCTGGCCCTGTTCTGGTTTGCAACGCCAGGGACACTTTTATCCTCTTTGCTTGCCTTTTTCTCCTTTTTCTTTGACTTTCTTGTGACGACTTCCTGCCACGCTGTCTTTTTAGCTTGATTATCTGCTCTTTTGTTTCCTCCACTTCTATTCTGTGGAGTAGTTGGGACTTCCTATGTTGTACCCGCCTTCCAGGATCTGAGGCTTAGGGTTATCTGGGTTTCCCACCCCTGTGTTCCCGGGCGCTGGCATTGCAGTAAGTTATCTTCTGCGATGCAGATATTCTTATAGCTTGCTCTTATGGTTCGGGCAAGGTCTTTAATTTGCTTGTGCACATTGTGTCTGCTTCTGACATACTTCATCAGTTCATCGATTCTGCTGCAAAGGCGATCCAAGTGCGTATTCCTTTGCGTTATGCATGCAGCTCTCTTATCTCTGTCTGCATCAACCTTTATTTCCATATCACCTGCATCTCTACATGCAGCAGTGGTCAGGTGATAAACCTCTGCGGCTTTTAGGTAAGTGACCTCGGTTGATTCTTAAGGTGTGTGTGTGTATTATAATATTCGTTGAAAATATAAAAACCAATTAATTCATTCCTTCTATTTTTTTTGGAACTGTTCACACAGCTTCCAATGCATCTAAATCAAATCTTGAAAATGTTTTATGGTAGGAATGTATATTCTTATATGTACCTGTTTATACCATTCAATAGTTATTTTATTTTTTTTAAATACATTAAGTTTTGGGATATAAATGCGAAAAAAATCCGGACGGAAGGACGGATGGACATTTTTTAAGCGCTTTTATTGCTAAAAAGTAATTGAATTTTTTTTTGTTGACCTAAACGATTAAAGTTTAAGAAACATTTCAACTGTAAAAAAAAATTTTTCAATTTTTTCAATTTCTTCGAGTTTTGGAGGTATTTTACAAAATCGACCAAATATAAAATTTTAATATAGTGTAGATGTAGAAGATTTTTAGCTACGTATACAACGTATGGATAATAATATTTAATTAATATTTTTAGAAATGTCTTTTATTAGGTCTAAGGGGGCATGTTTTAGGTACATCTTAAGCTCGGCTAAAGTAAAAAAGACGGTCTTGATCTTTCACAAAGCCGTGGCAAGTGACTAAAAACACTTAATTGACTTGTGTTGTTTATAGAACTGGAGAAAATAAGTTACATGTGGTGCTAAAAAACCTATTTGATTTACCCGGTAAGCCCTGTAACCCGTATATTAATATTATTGACTGCTAATACATTTATTAGTTAATTAAAATGGGTGAAATAAGGATATGCTGAATCTAGCGAATAAAGACCTATGAGATCAATCTGTCATCACACGGTTAGTTAAGACTCCTCCATAAGTTTCATGAAAATCCATGAAGCAGAGCCTGGTAGTCCTCCTTGTGAGTGGCAAAAAAGATGGGATTCCAGTAGTATGGGATCATGGACACATCGCCTGATACCAAGAATAGAAGACTGGATGCAAAGAAGACATGAAGAGTCAACTACTACACAGTTCTTGACGGGGCACGGAAGATTTAAAATAGAATACCGTCCAAACTGCTCGGTCTGTTTGGACGCTAACAAAAATGCAATGCATGTTTTCTATGACTGTTCGCAATACCAAATAGAGTAAGAAGAACTCGAGTGTTGTCTTCAGATCAGAGTGACACCTAAGTCAATGATGACAGCTATGTTGACGTAGGAGAATGATCGATACGCAGTAAACTGTTACGTCCTGAAAATTAGTTGGAGAACTAATATAAAGGGTGTAACGATATTGTCTAGTTAGTCGGCTCTATGTTTAAATAAATCCGTGTCTTTATAAATGAATGATAAGTAAAGTACTTTCGCTTACCCTGTGTTGATCTTGAGCAGCGTTGAAAATATCTTCGTTTAAAAAAATGTTCTCAAAAATAAAGTTGCACACACAAATGTATTTGAAATGCTCAATATAACTGATTTATTCACTCAGGTTTCACAAGCAAGAATACTTTATAATTTATCAACTAATAGAAATTTAGCAAGATGTGATTCGAATATAATTTTAATGATAAGCGCTAATTGTCGAACAGCGACGTACGGAGCCCGCGACTGACTGCGAACTGCTTGTTTAGACCTGTGTAAGGCTTCTCAAATACTTTGTTTATAACGTAATTGTTTACAATACATACAAACTCAAAGTAACTGACAATGTATACATTAAAAGTTGCGCTCGCTTATGACATCACGAATTGCTTATTATGCATTGCGCTGAATCGACACTGACATGCATTCGGCTGTGTGTCGAAACCGTACAGCGTACGCAATGCATTTTTTCTTTGGAGAGCTTAAATTCCAACGTTTTCAACGCTCATTCATATTTTACAAAACTTTTATATACTGAATAATAAATGTTCAAGGTATTAAATATTTACGAATAAAATATAAAGCAAACTTATTCCAATTTATAATCGCTTCTCTCACGCGTTGAACGATGTTGTCTCATTCGCTGCGTAACAGATGCTGATTGGACTTTTAAATGCACTATTGACTCGTGGCTATAGAATTAGACTACACTAGTTGGTCAGCTGCGCTTGCTATTGCCGGAACCTCCACTTGGCGGACATAGATTGGACTTCTTTCTGTGTTCAGGTTCTGAATTACAGGGGCTCTCTGGTGGTTTCTACGCCAAGGGACGAATCTAGCACGCTGCCAAGGTGTTTGGCGTATTTAAACACACTCTAAACACTAATACAAGCAAACGGTGCTGCTTCACTAGAGAATCAGACGCACGGGATGATTTGCTACACAAAAGACGCTGCGTGGATCGGCTTCAGGGCTTATAAAGCCTTGATACTGATACACGCAATTGACACGATTTAAGCAACACGAAAACTGACAAACAATTAGCAAATACCATTACTAGAATACGCGTATGCAGGTGTCGTCATCAACCGCGATCGGGCAGTGCTGTCGGGAAGGTTAATCACTGTGAGATATTTGGCTCTTGATTTCGCAATTAGATGTGCGGTCACGATCGGCTCACATATACATTGCATTTTTAAGTGCACAAATACAATCACGCAGGTATCACATATGTATAGACCAGTTACATTTTAATATAAACGCGCATACATCCACTCTCACATACACATACGTAAATACATTTTCACATAAAATAACTTGGCATATTACAACGGCTATCCGATACGGGTACCGACATATACACGCTATGACATGGTTGATTCACGACTAAAGAATGTCAGGATGAAACCCCTCCTTACAGTCTGCTCATCGTATTACACAGATTACTTTCACACACTTGCCATATACTCTGGTAAATAAATATACTGGAACTAGTCATAGAGAAAGATGAATGTTCTAAATCTGAATTTATAATCGGTGCTCTGTTTGCAGTCAATCTTCAAGGAGTCAAACGGTTCGCTTATTGCAGTTCATTATTGCACTGATATACTTTTTTCAAAAACATCTAATCCTCGGGATAGACTTGTCGTTCTAGATGGTGAATCTTAGCCCGATCGCGTGAATTTAAAAAAAAAAACAATGTAAGAAGCGTGGAGACTCATATATTGAACATGCGCACCTTTATGAAATGGATTTTTTGTGATTAAAAATACAGATGTATTTTTGTGATTCGAACCTCGTGCATACTATCATCAATTATCAAGATTTTTTAAAAATGCGGATTGTTTGAATAATCTTCAGACTTTGGTATTTCTTCGCAAAACTCTATAGTCTTGCCGTTCTTCATAATTGTTTGGTCCTGTAACCGTCTTGTCTGTATGCGTAATCTACTTTTATATTAAGCGACTAACGGTGTGTTGTATGCCGTATGCCATGCACCTGAATAAATTAACCGAATTCCCCAAAAGTGGGACTAATAAGTTTGGGACTTAAAAAGTTTAATCTTATAAATTTTGAGCCTTAAAAAGTTTATTAAAATATCGTCACCTTAAAATGTCGTGTCTCATCAATATTAGGCTTTGTTTCTTTAGGCTTTTTAAATTTTGGCACTCATGATAGTATGTTCTAAAAATTTGAGGAATTGGCGTTTGGGCCTAATGAAGTTTACAAATTACAAACTTAAATTTTTTTTAACAATTAAATGCGCTGTAAAATAAGAAGTGAGGTCTTCGTTAGTAAAAGACAAATTTTTATAAGGCCCTGAAATTAATTGAGCACGAATAAAATTATGTCCAACATTGGTAAGATCCAAAATTTATAAGGCCAAAAATTTAGTGCTAAATGCAATTTGAATTTTAATGTATAAGAATAGGTAATACGATTGTGTAGAGTTGTGTGGTGTAGTAAGATTACCGTAATGTGTGTAGGGAATCCGTGCAGAAAATATCTGTGTAGAATTTTTCCGTGAGGTTATTACCTGTGTAAAATTACTTTGTGTAGAGTGTAGGGTTATTTTTGTGTCGAGATGTCCGGCCTTCTTTCAACTAATTTATTATTTACTATTTTTGTAAAATATTTCAAATTTATGTGGTAATGTGCCCTATGCAATTTATCTTTGACAGTTAATTTTAATGAATTTTAATATATAGTTTCACCATCCTTTTGTCATACAAAACTTTTCATGTGATATGGGTTATCTTTTTAATTTGCAACTGCTATTAATTCTCTTGATTAATTGTAAATTCTGGCATTATTATTTTTTGCTACTACTGTACAACTTTTAGTGACTTTGGATAAATTCAATATATTTTGTCTAATTTTACCATCATAATAGATATTTTTTACATCTACTTGTTTTTGATTATAGTAGTTTTGGATGTCAAACTTTACAGTAGCGATTTTAGTTGTTTTACAGTTGATTTTTTCAATGTGTGGACTTATTAAAAAATGCATCATTATTTACAATATGGTATGTAGAATCACTATATAGTATCTAATTTATTTGCCCACAATTCTCGTAATTATTTTCTAACGCACCTGATTTACCTCTGGGTGGCAGACCTGTGTCAACCATGCTTCGGATAAGTAATAGCTTTGTTGTTCGCCTGAAGATTCCCCTCTTGGTTGAGTAAAACTTCGTCCTCGATCTCGGCAGTTTTCACCTCTGTTGTAGTTCCTATTGTATTGTCTTTCTGGTCATCTCGTTGACCTTGGCTGGATTGAGCACCGCGCTCCTGGTTGCTCAGCTGCTGTGGCCTTGTACATTCTCTTTTGTAGTGATCAGTACTTCTACAATTATCAAGTCGCGCAGTAGCGCCGCGAAGGCGAGTTTGAGAAGCAGACGAAGCTATGGCGCCCGTGACACTATTAACTTCTATATTGCCCTGGTAGAAAATCGCATTTAAAATGGCCGTAAAGGCAAAAACTGGCTAAGTATAATGTGAAAAAACTGGACATTTTAAATTTCCTATAAGTAGCGATATCTTGGGCATTTTTTATGGTTGAGAATTATATTTCATGAAAATATCAATAAATCAATTAATTTTTCGGATGTAAAATACAAAATTATTAATATTTAGGCGTAAGCTAAATAATTTAAATAATTCAAACATATGGCGAAGCTCGTAGGGCTTGTGTGGAACAACGTCTGCGTGGCTCAGTCGGCTAAGGCGCACGGCCGTACTTATTTGGCCTCGCGCAGGGTGTGTGTTTAAGTCTCCGGTCACACAGAATTTTTTCTGATGCAAAAAATTATTCTATACTTTCCTTTAAACTAAAAATTTGAATCCAAGCCTGCTAGATACTATTTTTCAATTCTAACGTCAAACTGTGACAAACACATGTAACCCAGCTGTGTTACTCGACCAACTATAATGGGCAGTTTGTACTTAAGAACAAGGTAAGCAGATTGAATCCAAGAACTGCCCATTAAGAGCCCGTTGGAGAAAAAGCGTAACATTCTGCCTAAGAAATGGCAAAGAATACTGCCTAGTTCTTAGATTCCATTCCAAGAACTGGCCATTAAATGGGTAACCGATTCTACCAGGGTAATGTTCGGATTTTTCGTGATACAGAAAAAAATGCTTATAGTTACTGTTCGTGAGTTTTTTTTGGCTTATCAGCATGTTTTCTAAGCTAAACAATGATTTCCAACGAAAATATTTGTAAAAAAAACGTTTCGTTTCATAATAAACGAGTTTATACATCGCGAATGCTCAAAACAATATCTCTACTTTTTTCTTTAGTGTGGTAGGACCGTGAAGATGGCTTTCTAGCTCAAAAGTGGTAGAACTATAAAGTTGGCCGCACAAGCTATTGTGTGTAATACAGTCGGGTATTGCTTTCCCACAGTTTTCTATAAGCTGCGCAGAGTAAGTGTATTTACATTGTCTGCTTGAATTTAAGGTTATATTTTTAAACAGCTGCTGCACTGTCGCTGCAGAAACGTTCTGCGTGTTCAGAGTCACTGATGACAATTCCCAGGAAGTAAATTTTGTGACTTTTAGTGCATACATACAAATTTGACACTTATAACCTAGTACATTTCATGTCTATCGATACGTATCGGGTATAAGGTAGAAGTAGAAAGAAGTAGAATATATATATATATATATATATATATATATATACAGTTTGGGCAAAAATTAAAATTTTCATCTTCGCCACGTTTATCTCCTTTATAAACTATAGTATTGTTCCTTTTCGTGTCAACCTGATCCTATTATTCGCCTCCGTTCTTAGCTTATATACCGACATATATATATATATATATATATATATATATATATATATATGTCGGTAATTTTTGGTAAATATCTTCCTATATAGTTATTTTGGCTATACTCTCCCCATCCATTTGTTTTAAAATTTTTTTTATTCAAAAAATACCTGTATTCATTATGAGAAGTAAGCATTACACTATTTAAAGAAAAGTGAAGTTTTTTACCAAAAATTTTTGAACATACATCAGTTGTTTTCCATTCATTTGGCATTTTAAATGTTGTAATTTTTCCTTCTCCAATTTTTAATGACAATTTTGAAAATTCTTTATGACATGAACGCATGTTTATAGTTAACTTAAAAATATGGAAATTTGGCCAAAGGTATAATGATTTTACAGTTTCTGCTATAATACTGCTTTTACTACTATTTTTCAAAACAGGGAGAATTTGTCGAAACCCCCCCCCCCCCTAATAATATTAATTTATTTCTAAAAGGAATGTCGATATCACATAGATCACGTAATGTTTTGTCGACTATTTCTAAAGCTTTTTTTGGAATCATAGAAGCTTCATCCCAAATAATCAAATCCGCTTTTTGTAATTTTTCTTTGTCAGATTTAGATTGTAACAATGAGACTTCGATATTGGTTAAATCTAAAGGTAAACGAAAAGTTCTATGACTGGTCATTCCCTTTGGAAGTATTATCGAAGCTATACCAGTCCATGCCATAGATAAAATTCTTTTGTTTTGAGAAATAAAATAATTGTTGTAATATAGTAAGTATTATAATCTTCATTATAAGTACCAAAACGGTACTCGTCGCGCCATCTATTGGTTCGCGACGATTTCAAGCAGTCAGACGAGCTCATGCGAGAGCAAGTGAACTGCGCATGCCTCGCGTGTACAATCTAAGCGCCGACTACGCTGTATACTCTGTACTCGCTCTCTTCCCTGTTAGACTCCGATGTGAGCGGACGCATTCACCGAGGCTACTGCCGACTACTTACTTACAATATATCACATTATTATTTAAACCTCACAGTGTTAATTTATTTATCCACTATTCCAACAATAATAAATTAATGTTTTATATAAAAATGTTTTTCCAGAACCACCAGGACCGTCAATAAAATATATTTTATGAGTTTGTTCACATAAAATTTTGAAAAAATTTCTTTGATCATCATGTAATTGAACGTACATTTTTTCAAACATAAATTTACAATATACGATTTCTTCATTATTAACAATGTCATTGAAATCTATATTGTTCGGCATAGGTAAACCAAATAATCCACATGATTTATCCTCTGTTTCAAATATTTTATTAACATGCAAAAGTGCAAGATTTTCTTTGTTTTCAGTAAAATCTTCTGTAAAACTATTTTTATATTTATTCCATATATATAGTCACCTTGAATATTTTCTGAAAGTAAAAACCATGCAAAAAACTGTCTTAACTGAATTGGTAACATAACAGTGCTTGCTTCTTCGAAAATATTGCTTTGCGATTACTATAATCAAATATTCATTTTATATTTAATACCTTTGTATTGTATTGTATTGTATTTCATTTAAATAATACACCAAGTAATAAATAATATTTTCAACAAATAGTTTTAAAATTAAAACCACAACCAAAACTGGGGGGTTGGCGAGCGAAGCGAGCAGGGGGGCGAAGCCCCACTAGTATATATGTATATATAGTAACATGGTGAAATTCCACTATGTGACAAGAGTGCTCGGGCGAGGTCAGAGCAGAGCGTCCTGGGGTAGAGTGTGTGTGTGTGTGTATATATATATATATATATATATATATATATATATATATATATATAT
>JAZHPH010000346.1:82692-106744 GCA_037356405.1 Nasonia oneida | reverse complement strand
CTCGGAGTCTTATTACATACTGGCTCTCACTCACATGTCAACAAGTGTACAACAATATATATATATATATATGTACCGCAGTGTACGTGATAAAAACGTGCGCGGAATAAATGGCGAATGCATCGGCTTCCTTTTCGCTTTTAAGATCGAAAACAGATGAAATCGAAGTAGGAAGCGTTGCATCATAGATGATGCTGGATTCAATTTTTGATTCAATCTGGACCGACAATTTATACACTGCAAATCGCAACAATAAATATAATGGATCGTGTTATACGAGTAAAATAAAAATAACGAGAAGCTTTCATCGACTATATGCGTTTGGCGCAGGCATTCTGGTCAAACTAATTATGCCGACGCAATAAACAATGCGACAAAGCTGAAAGTTTGATCAGTCGTATCTTTTTATGTTTGACCCACCCGTCGCAACTTTTTCTGCTTGTTACAATATTCTCAGGCAATTTTCAATAAAAGCCACTATAGCATTACGCTTTATATGTAAAGGACTTTTTAAAATTTTTATCTTAAAAACAATAAAGAAGCACTTTTTAACACGCGAAAAGTGCTTTATGACACCGTTTTCACTGAAATTCATTGAAAACTAGACAGTATTCAACAACGTGAACCCGATGCAAATGAGCGCAGATCAAGTATTTTTAACGATGTTTTTAATTGAGGCTCTATTTACGTACTTTTATCCTACTTCTATAAATTTTCCGTTTGCTTCATTGGGTTCTCGCCCCGTTGAACAATGGGTCGAGAAAACAGTATCACGAGGCACTTTTTGTTTATTGGAGAATGGTTTTGTATCGTTTTTAACATATGGAATTGGAATATTTGAAACATTTTTTCCACCGATTTTACGGTCATAGGTATGTATTTTTTCCTGAGATTTCTCATATGCAGACTACGCACGCGCACATACACTGGCGGATTTCGCATTTTACGCGCTGAATCCAAAAATGTTTCATCGTCTCTTTATACGTCCGCATAAGCTGTCATCCATCCGCTTTTATAACGCGTCTTCAATTTAAAAACTTTTTATACGCATCGGCCGGACACTTAAGACGGAACGAGCTTCATATATAGTCAGCTATACACTTGGACGTGTACGTGTAGAGATTCGTGGCACAGCTGGATTGCTTTAATTAAATATTACCCGCCTTATCTCGGGCGTTTCATCGCCTTTTCGCGGACGCGGCAAAGTTTTTGCAGGAGGGAGAAGGGAGAGAAACGAGCGAACGAACGACCGGCCCCCGATGTAATTCTTCTTATTACACGGACGTCGTGCGCCCCGACCTACGGCTCGGTAATTATCGACGTAGAAAAGACGCCCACCTCCGACGAGATATTACGGGGACGATACGTTTCCTCCCTTATATTTTTCTTCGGACGCCGTTTGCGGACGACTTTTCTTCTTCTATATAGCTCGCCGGAGCTTTGTTTCGTGTCGAGGCTCCGTAGGCCGCTTAACGATCAAACGATGGAGCGGATTTCTTTTGCCGCTTGTAACGACACGTTTGTTGCATCTTTGACGCCTTTGTTTCTCATCTGGATTGAACAAAGCTGACTCTACGCTGATGGTCGAGGCTAGGCGTAGCTCGAAAGTAATACTCTCTTTGTTGATACCCTGATACTGACGTGAAAATAATAATCTTGCATGTGCCGATTAAAGGATTTTTCTTTTTATTCGAGCTAAAGCTACGTAATATTTGCAGTAACAATGTACTGCTTGTCATTTTTCAAAAAATTTCACTTTACATCAACGTCTGAAACATTTTGAAATAATTCCTTTCGCTTTTGAAATTAGATAATTCTTATAATCCGAATCTAGCCAACGAAATGCTCTAATGCAGAGAATTTTGTTTCCTGCTTTAAAAATAACAAATTTTTGTTATGCATGCCATAAAATAACTGACGCAAAGAAAATCAAGCTTTCCGGCTTTTCTTTTCCTTCCTAGTACGAATTTAAAATTCAAACATTTGTTGAGATCTTTCATACATGCTTTAAATATATAATATGTAATCCGGTTTTTTCAAGAGCAGAATCCTGTATGAATTTCTAGCGTAGATGAAGGCCTGAGCACTATAGCAATATTGTGCGACAGTAAAATTGACTGTTCAACTATCTTGTACGAACCAACAAGAAAAATATCTCATTGTATGGCATACCTGTATTCCCCGGATGTGAAAAAATTTGCGTACTCACCTGCGGATAATCGCCATCCTTCATCTGATAATCAAAAACGTAGAAGTAGGTCTTGGGCAAGGGCTCCTTGTCGGCGTCGTGGACGGGTAACGGCACATGCATACCGTTCGGCCTCTTGGTGTGTCGCAGGGTGAAGAGGTCGCCCGTCTGGACGAGCGGCGCCACGAACTGGGCGTCGCTCAGCGCCTGGACGCAGGCGTCGCGCGTGTTCATCGGATGCTGCACCGTCCGCTCCCAGTCCGTGTACTCGTTCACGATCTGCCGTTTCGGAAACAGAGGGTCAAACACATACACGAGAGGTTGTAGATTTTAGTCGCGAGTGATTGTACATTGCACGAGGGTCTTGATTGATCACGCTTGGTCGGCATGTTTTTGATTGAGGTGTGCATCGTATGTTTACTAGTTTGGTCAACATTTCAACTTTAACAGTGACCATTTCGCTCGGTAGCTCGGGTCCAGTCTCGAGGTGGAATCAGTTTTTCAACGAGCGAATACGCGGATTCAGCGGAAACTGCCGGGTTCGATCAGCCGCGACAAAAAGTGCAAAGCTAATTAAATGGGGAAGCTATTACAATGTATCACTGACATTGCCTAGTGGTTATGATTCTCGTCGTACACGAAATTGATTCACGCATAATTTGGCAAACTTGGCGCGGTCTCGATGAACGAGAAATCGAGATGGCATCAAACGGTTGGGCAGCGAGTGGAAGAGCGCAGGTTCGGCCAGACGTGCTCGCAGTTTGTTAATTAAATTCCCTGCCGATGAAGCTGTGCATATCACGATCGATGCGACAATGAAAATATTTCGGCGTAATTGCATTAACGAAGTATTGACAGATACGGCGAAGATTGAGCGTTAATTAGAAACGCCCAGTCCAGTTATAGCGTTGTTTGTCTCTGTTTTTGACCTCCATGAACTCGTAAACAAAATTAGTCCGCGGCCCTGATCTTGCCGCGTCAGCTTGCAAAGCGCAGGCCTACCAATGCGTCTTTAGACTGCTAAGTTTCTGCGAATAATTTGGTGAGCCCGGTTCGTAACTGCTCGTTTCCAGCGATCCCATCATTTTTAATTGCGATCCGCGTCGCGACACGCGAAAATAGATCATCAAAGTTAGCGCACGCTCACTGCGTGTTCTCACCGGTGTTCTGGCAAAAACGACACAGCTCATTAGCACCAATTCAGTTCACGCGCGCTGCCAAGCATATGAATGCGAGATCCTAATTATTATCATCAACTTTTCCGACCAGCTGCTTGCGCCGCTTTTCCAAATTCGCTGCTGTAGCGTGAGTTTTTAATTGAGGCTTTTGCGCGAGAAGCCTTTCACCAAATAACTTGTAAAAACTAAAATAATAGTGGCTGCTGTTTCCTCTATATAACGTGTCGATACATATAGCGATGCACTTCCGCTGAAAAGTTGCGGCCGCGAGTTCGAGTGTTGTTGGGAATTCGGAATCGATTAAGTTCGACTAAGTTGGACTGAATCGCTCGGACGTATGGTGTTATACATTTTAATGTAGAGCGAGAGACTATTGTCAGAGGAGTCAGTTTTTTGCTCGCAATGATCTAGTTCGAGGTAGGAGTGATTAACGCGTCGCTGTGTCATCGCTATACCAAAAGTTATACCCGTCTTAAAATTCAGTTCTTTACACCTCGCGATGCCTTGATGCATAATACTCGTAAAAGTGTTAAAATGAATTCTCAAGCGCGTACGCATTCTGTAATTATCGTGCGCAAATGCATCCAAGCCGCATCCAGCGCGTCGATCAAAAATCCGCCGGAGAGCAGCAGAAGAACCGCGCGCACGGCCAAAGCTTTATTTTGCGATCGTCGTCCGCATGGACGATTACCATCGATTCGGCGCGCTAATTTCGAGGGCCAGCCACGTTTGCCGGGTCACTTTAATCGACGAGATGGCAAGAGCTGCCATTTATTATACCTCGCTTCCGCTCTTCTTCGATTTCGGCAATTTACTTTCGCGCGCGTCGATTAATAAGTGCAGGCATTTCGCGTTGCGAGTACTTTCCCGGCTAATCTGAATTAACGCGCTTGGCACAAACGTCGATACGAGAGCTTTTCGCTCGCAATTTTGGCTTGCGAATTTATCGCACTCTCGCGTTTATCGCTCTGATGCCGGTCGGTAGCATTGTATTGTCGCTACACGGTTTTTTGTTTGACTGTTGAATTCAATTCCGCGTGTGCCGGCCAACAAAAGCTTTAAATGTCGCGAGCTTTATAGTAGGGAGACAGCATCAGTTTTTATTGTCAACTCGCTCGGTAACGTATCCAGAAAAATACACACAAGCGACTCGAAAACATTTTCGCGAGCGCTAGACAAAGTGGGGAAGCGCGCGGGCTCATCAAAAGTTTTCGGCGCGCTGTTGATCGGAGCGAAGTTATTTCTCCCCGAGAGCCGGCCTTATTTGCTTATTTATCTATAAAATTAATAGATGCCGTCTTTAGCGAGCTTCAGTTCGTCCGAAGTTTACCGATGCAGCGCTGCTCCTCGCCAGCTTCTGAATTTCGAATAAACGAACTTCCGCAAAGGCTTCAGTCGAGTTAGTGAACTTGAATTTTTCTGTATCCGCGCGAACTTCTGGGTCGAGCAATTGCGAAATGCACCGCATTTGAGACGCTGGTCTAATTGCGATTATCGCAAGCCGCAGTAGCGACGCAATATAACGAATAAATTAGACAATTAGATCCGCTCGCGAGACTGTATTGATGGCTGGGAGGAAGAAGCAGGTAGTTGCATTTCAAAAAAAGAGTTGAGAAAGCAGGTATTTAAAAAAATGACTCGAGAAGCAAGGTATGTTGGAGATCGAGTTAAAGAACCAGGTATCTCGGAGGCAATGCGTTCGGAAACCAGGTCCCAGGGCCGAATGCGCTCGAAAATCAGATTTAATTTTTGAGTAAAAGAATCAACTATCCCTATATCCGCTAGTTAAAGAAGCAGTCATCCCTGCCCGCGACTGGATAACCAGATATCCTAGGCGATTTATGAGTATGAATACTCAGTCATGTAGGGTTTGATAGTTGCTATTCCTGTGCTATAAGTACAACCACTTAATCATCATCTCCTATTTTAGCGGCGAACTGGAATACCTCACTGTAACCATCCTCCATTTTAAGCGTGAAAATAGGGTTGCAGAAATGAAATCTTAAAAAATTCATTAAAAAACAATTTTCAAAATTTTTCTGAGGAGTGCCGCTGGAATAATACGAATGAGATGCGCCAATCAAAAGTTGATACACTTGGTATACTTTTTTTGATGATATGATAGCAAAATTCCAGCAAGCTCCGCGCGCACAATTATTTTTCTATCGCCGTGTCTACCCCGTACCACCTCTTCACACCTTGAATAGGTGGTATATCTCTATTGATAGTTAACTAGTGCAACCGAGTCAAAGGGTGGAGAAAAGTTCGGACGCTCCTCAAGAGGTGGAGTGCACGATTTTGGTATTTGGTAAGTAAACAGCCCACTCCCTCAAACCTTGAATAGGTGTATCTATTGATGGTTAATTACCGGAGTCGAGTAGCTGGATCCAAGTAACTGGAGCCTATAAATACAGCGACTTAGGCAGAACGACCCGATAAATTCATCCCAGTTCGTCTTACCAATACTGTCTATTTTCTAATATTTTAAGACAGAGATCGAAAAGACGGTTTTATTAGCATCACTTTTAGCTTTAGCATTATTTCATTGTTTTTAAGTTTGTCTTCAAGAAAGATCGTCACTTCAATAGCAGAGAATTAATAGGAATTTCAATCTTTAAAAATAAATTCTTGAGACTTTTTTCGCATAGATTTTGTTAGATATGAAAATTGAAACAGTTTTAGAAACCTTTTCATTTGGGTTTTGGTTAAAAAAAATTACAAATGTTTGTAAAATTCAAATGCTCAACCAATCTGCCACTCCATCAAATCCATCTCCAACCATCTAATTTAAAATCGAACCGCAAATGCGCCCTTTTTCAACTGACTAATCAGACGACAAATAGAACTCCTTCAAGATGCAGCAATTGCCACTTTTAGGTAGGATACTTATACGCGAAGATGCAGTCCAGTCTTTACTACATTGTATTACTTAGTACCAAAGTCAGTTGCGCCTGTTATCGCCTGGATCGCACAATCTGTAATCCGTACCATGACAGGCAGGTCCAGTATTATGACCTGAAGCTGCATTGAACTCTCATAAAAATCTTCCACAAACATCGTCTCACCACCGACCAGATCAAGAAACTTGTTAATACCCCGGAGCAGCGCAGCGAAAAGAATTCCATATTTAAGCTGATCTGAAGGCGAGAACCTTGCCTCGGCAAGTTGCTTCTAAAGAGAAACAGGCTCTCGATCCTGTGGATCGCAATTTGAGCAACTACCAGGATTCAGCCGAGCTGCTCGTTAGCTCCGGCGCTAAATTCAACGAGCGATTCATCGGTATGATTATCAACCATGACGCCAATATAAAAGCTCGAGATTCCGATGGCCAAACTGTTCTGTATTGGGCCGTACGAAACGACTGCTCCTTCAACTAGTGGACAGAGATAGTTGCTTCTTCCATTCGTAAATTGAATCTACTTATCGAGCGCATTCGACTCAATTTCCGCGTTTCTCAAGTCATTTGTTAAAATACCTGCTTTTTCAAGTTTTTTTTAAATATCTGGCTTCCAGAGATTTTGCTGAACTAACTAGTTCTTCCTCCCAACCGTTGGTAAACACACACGTAAAGTCAACATCTGACGAAACAGAGCGCGACTCGGGAATAAAATATGAAGCGGCCGATGTCGACCCCGATTCGGTTGTAACGAATTATGCAGGGCTGTGCTGTATTCTTAGCATTGATTTCGACCGTGCTGTAATCATTCGTTATTTAGACTGGACATAATGCTGTTATTGAATTAATTGAACGGTCGGACGCTGAAATCGAGTTTGTATCGGTCTATCTCCCGTAATTGCAATGACAGCTGAGATTTTCTAGACTATGAATCAAAATACGAAATCGTCAGTTTAATTTCCGACGTATTTCGATATGTTACATTATGTCTGTGAATATCAAAATAAGAATGAATTACATGCTTTTCTCGTACATTTCAAGAACGTCGAATGATGATTTCGAATTATCATACTCGACATTTCAGCTAATCGATATCGCAAGCATTCGTTAACGCAGCTCTTCACAGTTTAGAACCCTGCTCGTTAATGAATGGTACTTGTACGATTAAATAATCTAAAATACGAGCACTGATGTTCATTTCAAATAGTAGCATTTATCTTTTGCGATGGCTCTTATAATTCCTTTCATTAATACAGTTGTGATAATACTATTGGGAGTTTAAACTTGGTTCGCGCGCTTGAAGGTTAATAAAGATGGTGGCCAGAAAGTCTCCGAAATACACAGTGCTCTTATGGAGCTTCATTAAAAAATGTAGAAATATAAACTTTTACAGGATAAAAAATCTTGTCAGTGTCCTTACACACTGCGTGTGAATAGAATGAGGCTACACCGTTATCAAAAAACATGATAGAACGCCAGAACGTTATAAATTCTGGCATGATTAACACGTGTGGTGCTCCGTAAAACCTTCAGAAAAAATTTAGCTGTATTTATTAGTTTTACAAACAAGTTCTTCGAAATCTAAGCCTTATCTAGTCACAGGGATATTGTTACTAAAATGAAAACGATATAAAATGACGTAGAAGTAGTAGTTGAAAATAGGACTGTTCGTACTCTTGCTCAGATACACAAAATAAATTTTTTAAAGTCAATTTGTAGTAAATATCGTTCCTTTGCTGAGTAATGAGTAAAAACTCAAAGACAGAGTTTTTGCATTTTAGAATTACAGTTCTTGAGGAACGAGGAACGACTTAGTGCAGCAGACTCTTTTTTTAGTAAGTTTTCTGTATTTAGTACAAAAATACATTTCGCCCTAGATAATAGTCAACTCTATATAGAAGTTGATTTAATGAGTTCACATACAATTTACAATAATTGTTATTTAAAAATTGACTGAAAATACTAAACTCCCATATACCATCAATGTAAATAGAGACTTTGTCGACGCCATGTTTTTTAATTCCCGAAGCTGTCGCTAGTATCGCATTGCAACTTTAAACTCCCAATACAAGCTCAATTTTGACAGGCATGACCGGAACGATCAGAAATGCATGGAAATAAACAATAGTTCGACGCGACACTCTTCAAACGTACGCGATGATAACTTATCAATTCTCAATCCACAGCTTTCGAAATATCGGCGGACTAAATCCGACCATATGTCACAGACGCACACGTCTGCAACGCGAGCAGCGAAGACGAGTCAGCGATAAGAGTCCGCCGAGCCGTACTACGATGCATAGCGTCCGAATGGATCGTAGACGTTAGCTCAGTGGTTAGAGCTTCCGCTTGTTAATCTCGGGGTCCGCGGTTCAAGCCCGCGTCTACCCTTTTTCGTTTTCCGACTCATCTCCTCTCCGTCCGTTACACTTGGCATCCCTTTGTGCGGTAGATCGTCGGTTTAGAACCCAGCTAAACAGATCTACTGAGCATTCGAACTCACAGATACCTACCTTACCCTTGACAGCACTCCACCAATAGACGCCCCAGATCAAGCCCCTGTAAGTCATCAGTCTGAATAGATCATGCGTGGACGCCTCTAATCTGTGTGGTAATGCAGCCTGCAGTCTTGTGTCCGAACATGGCCGAAGGCCGAGACACAAGGCCGAAGAAAGCAGGAACTGCCTATCGGTAAGGAAGTGCGCGAGCCGAGGACGGCTCGCCTCAAAGGGGGGGGGGGGGGGGGGGGGCACAGACGCACACGTCTGCAACGCGAGCAGCGAAGACGAGTCAGTGATAAGGGCTATCACACGTAAAAAGGAACACCAAGAAACAGCGGCTGACAGTCAATCAAAAGTAATCTTTAAACGGACTCATTCCTTCATGTTCTCTCTCCACCACCTCAATTAGGAACAAGTCCGTTTAACGCTTACTTCTGATTGGCTGTCGGCTGCTATTTCTCGCTATTCCTTTTTACGTGTGATACCCCTAAGAGTCCGCCGAGCCGTACTACGATGCATAGCGTCCGACTGGATCGTAGACGTTAGCTCAGTGGTTAGAGCTCCCGCTTGTTAATCTCGGGGTCCACGCGGCGGTTGAAGCCCGCGTCTACTCTTTTTCACTTTCCGACTCGTCTCCTCTCCGTCCGTTACACATAATTTCGCGCACGGAGAGTCAGAAGTCAAGAAATAAATTTTGCGCACGAGGATCAGAAAATTTAAAGCTCTCGGGCTTACCCATTTCGACTAATTTCCAACCCGATTCCACCGACAAAAAAAAAGAAAGCAGTGGTCAGCCTCGCTCGAAATTGGCCGACAGCAGCCACGAAGAAAAGGAACAAAAAACTCGGCAGACGAGGGTCAGCGCGACTCACCGTATAAAATATTTCCGTGAGATGATACATGTAGGCGTTGCGCACGTAGGTCCTTATGATTCTGTCCCTGCGCTCGCCCTCGAAGCCCTTCTCGACGTCGCGCTCGGCGAAGCGCCACAGGGCCTCGCTCGTTGTCACGCCGAATAACAAATCGTACTTGTTGTTGCTTGTGATGGCCTCGCCGTGCTCCGCCTTCTTAGGTAGGATCCTGAAAAATCGTCCGCGTTGTGTATATCTTTATTAATCGAGTCGTGTTATTCTTTTTTCGCCTACTGCTGTAGACATTTGTTTTCGGAGGGGAGCGGGAGCGGGAGGGCGGGGGGGGGGGGGGGGCGTGTATGCAAATGTAGGTCGACTTCGCTCGCTTTCCGTACCTGTACCGTGGGGATGTCGTACTTTTCGCTCGAATTTAACTGCCGTCTGGGTCCCTCTATATGTTTGGATAATTGATTGGAATCTATTATCATGATGTAATTAATGCAGTGTTTGAACTTTTTCGAGGAAGGGCTTATTTCGAATTTTTTCTCGTCTGGACTTATTTCATTAAATCGAAACATTCGATTAAAAAAAAAAAATTAAGATTCGTATCGACGATTTTTCATAAAAAAGTTTCCTACTTTTGAAATGATTTTAGGAATTTTAGGGGAAAAAATTGAATGTTTGTAATCATAAGTGTGTCTCTATTCTCGGTTTGAAACACGGAAGGAAACGAGTTGTATCCCTAGCGCGAATATGAAGAAGCCGCAGCAGGCTTTTACTCGAAAACTCAAGGGGGTTTTCTTCACACTCCAGAGCTGAGAAAGCGTTATTCGGTCCTGGCGAAAGCTTCATTTAAACAGAAATCCGAATAGTGCCGAACGGCGCAACTTTCATAACCACTTCTGACTTGATCTTGCGCATCTCGTGCGCAGTATAGCATAGTATAACGCGTTAACAGCAGAACGGGGCGAATCAAAGCAGGTACACGTCTCCGCGATGCAATCGTCTCGTTTCCAGGCGCGCACATGTACGCTATATCTAGTATGAGACAATCCGACTCGATCCATAACCGCGAGCTATCAGTTTCGCATGCTCCGATAAAGGATTTATTCGCGGCTCCATAACTCCAAAGCGACCCGAACCTTATTTACAGCTCTGGGAAAGAATTACGCACGCTGGAAAGAGAGTGAGCGAGCGAGAGAGAGAGAGAGAGAGAGAGAGAGAGAGAGAGAGATCGAGAGATCGAGAGAGCGAGAGAGCGAGAGAGAGAGAGAGAGAGTTGAGACTGTGCGGTATTGAGCGAATTCCTCAGGGGCGATTTCGAATATTTCTCCACTGCTGGCAGACTACTTTCTCCTCTCTCTCTCTCTCTCTCTCTCTCTCTCTCTCTCTCTTTCAAGACGATAGTGGAGGCAGCTGAAACTTGCTCGGCGTAAACTACGATTATTCGAGCCGATAGTACCGGAGAGAGGGAGTGAGTGAGAGAGACAGAGGCAAAGTTCGAAAGACGAGGAGAGAAGAGAAGGCGAAGATATCAGACAGACGCGAGGTATGGCACAGGCATCAAGAGCCCGAGTGAAGCTCTCGCGTAATTCTCCGAATAATTTCGCGTTCTCCGCGCTGAAATAGCAGGCGCAACTCCCGCCGCGCGCGATTATACACTACAAGCGACTATACTGCGAGCGTATACAGGTGCAGGTGCTTGCCGCTCATTTACGTGCACCTTGGCGCGAGCTCGACGGATTCCGCGGCTGCACTATCGCCGCTTAATATTCGCGGCCGGGATGAACGCTCATGTCGCACCGCGATGTAGCCGTGCGATCGTGACAGGTCGGAAGCTCGAAATCCGAGTAAAGACGTCAGCACGACGCGTAAAAATTCCATCCTCGGAGTCACTCGTCATCCGGATAACTTAATTAGAGCTAATCGCGCGTCTGCAAGATCAACGACGTCGCCGCCTCCAGCTCCGCCGACGATAATCCCCCGCGTCCCATTCCAGGGCACTGGCAAACAAAGAAGGCATGTGCAGATAATTCTGGTCGGCTTCTAGCCGCGGAAAGCGAGGGACGCAGAGGAGGAAGGGAGGGGGGGGGGGGGGAAGAGTGCACTGGGTAAATGAATTTCGGAGCACGTTCCACTCACCCGAATCCCTGGAATTCCGGGCCGAGATAGGAGAGCAGATCCTTCTGGAAATCGGGCTTGATGACGACTCCGTCGACGCTGGGCCCGAACGCGCTGAGGAAGGTGGGCGGCCTTACGTCGGCCCGCAGCAGGGCCTCGAGACTGCTCTCGCGCAGACAGTCGACCAGCAGCTCGTGATCCTTGAGCAGGTCCTTCGGCACCGAGCAGTTCACCGCCTCCGCCAGCTTCAGCGCGTACGAGACCGGCTCCTCCACCACAGCCCACGACGACAGGGCGCTGCCCGATAATAGGATTGCTCGCTTGAACAGACCTGCAACGAATGTGCGCGACACGTCGCTCTATAGATGGGCTACGCTTGCTCTATTTTCTTCCGTTTACAGCTATATGTGCCTCCGCTGCCTGTATAGCTTGCGGACCTGCTGCATAATAGCCTCTTCGTGTTATATGGAATATAGTGTCGTCGTGCCGTCCACTCGAGCGGGTTATGCCTGGCTCAAGTCATAAGTTGCCAAGCGAACCGAGACGTTCGATCGCACAGTCTTTGCACTTTGCACGGTGAAATTTGAATTTGAATCGAGCTCGACTTTTACAGCATAAATGTAGTAGGCGGCGGAATTGGCCCGTGTTCTATCTCGCTTGAGTAGAGTTGCATTTTTACTTTTATCGTCGAGTTGCGTGACGTGCATTCTATCCGCGGCCAATCTGACTTTACAAGCAACGTCAATCTCTACATTTTGCAAAATTATTGGATCGCGCGTTTTTATGGGAATCATTTCACCATTTTTGCCCTGTCTAAAATTTTGCAAAAAAAAAACTACGATACAAGTATATCATCGAAAATGAAAAAATATAAATTTCCGAACTCAATGTTCCATAAATCTGACCTACGCAAAATCAAAAACTCACCTGGCATGACGGTGGGACTGATGGCGAGAAAATTAACGCAGGCCGCCCCTGTACCCTGGCCCATAAGCGTGACGTTGTTCGGGTCGCCGCCAAAGTACTCGATGTTCTGCTGCACCCAATGCAGCGCCGCGATCTGATCCATCAGGCCGTAGTTCGCCACTCGAGCTTTCGTGTGGGGCGAGACGTTCGCGTTGAGGAAGCCCAGAACGCCGAGTCGGTAGTTCAGCGTGATGACGATCTGGTCGGTGTAACTCGCCAACACCGAGCCGTCGTAGGTATTACCGCTGCCCCACTCGTAGCTCTCCCCGTGGATGAACACCAGCACCGGATGCTTGCGACCGCCCTCCGACATTCCTGGAATCAGGGCAAAATTTTTCGGTTAGCTCCGTTATAGAAATATGTTGCTTGCACTGAGAAAAATCGACTTAGTAGAGATTACTATACGCCAAAGTAATTTGAAATATGGTAGTGATCACAAAATTTATAGTTAATGTAACAATGTTTTTGTAATTGTTACTATATTTTTTTAGTAAAACTTTTGGCCTATTTTTCGTCAGGTAGATAGTACAATTTTTATAGTCAGGTTTACTATAAATTGTCTAGCTATATTTTCTATTAGAGTATAGTATAACGTACTAAATGATTTGATATTTTTTACTATAAAAATTGTAATAGGTACTAAATTTTATAGCCAATATCCATCATCTTCAAATACCTATTCTACACTTTTTAGTTTAGGCAAAAATTTGTTATAGTAAAATATTTTATAGCAAAACTAACTATAGGAATAAAGTAAATTTGACTATTTGGATATAGTAAAAGAACCATAGATTTCAAGTGAATTTTTTCAAAAATTTGTACTATTAATTTATGAGTAATAATTACTATAAAATATTGTCGTATCCCTATGCTGCTAGAGTTTATAGTTGAATTCTGGTAATAGTTATATACATTTTTCTCACTTTGCGAGGAACCGAATGATAAACTCATCGTTCCTGCAAAAGTTTAAAATTTGTTGGTTTTTCAAACGCGTCGTATTTCATGATAAATAGAAAAATGATGATTTGTTTGTCAATGCCACTGTGCCAATATCGATAGCGTTTGATTTAGCTAACGAGACGAATGCGATGCGTTCGCTTCATTGCATTCACAGCAGGTATCGCGAGTAAATTACAAAAACATTGGTTCGATCATCAACATTCAACGTATGCTTAATGTAAATGATGAATGATTCTTGCGTTGTGTTTGAATAATCGCAGTTTGGCAGCGAAACGTATAACGTTACTTCCTGAAGCCTCATCGAAATTGCAATCTCCGCAGTGGGGGCGCATTAATTATTCAAATGAAGCCTATACTCGAGATTCAAATCGATGCATCTTGTTAACTAATAAAATAATACTCTGAGAAGCATCAGGTCAATTAATGCCGTCTAATGGAGATCGTTATATTTGTATCGATCCACTGTCGAAACCACAATTACAGTAGTATTGGCCAATGTCGGATCAGCACTGAAATTAAACAACAGTGGCTCTATCCGCTGTATTAGCCTTGCGCGAGCAATGGTTCAAGTTCGCTAAATAGAAGCAATACTGCAGCGCAGTCGGAAATAATCCGATCATTTGTTTCGAAACTCGATGGGAATTTCATATATTTCGAGAGATATGCCGGCTATATAACGATAAGGACCGCGGCGCTGCTAGTCAAGCTTTGCGCAAGCCTATATAAATAGATAACAGTTGCGACCACCTAAACGTAATTCTTGCATCTGCACGGCATGCTACGTTTTGAATCACTGGCAGTATGGTAAAGCAGAAGTTGCGGTTTACTTCTTGGTGCATGGGAGTTGTTAAATATAGATAAGTATAGGAATAAGCATTTGATCATGCAATTGATGATGCACAAAATTCGACGGTCGACCTCCGCGCAGAGGCGCTTCCTTGCTGGTGAATTTTCATCAAATTCGAGATCGTTAAGCCCCTTTCCGTGCACGTACATGCAGGCGTACACATAGTACGGCTGCTTAGCTCGTGAAAGAACGCTAATCGGTTTAGCAGCGTGTCGGGACACGCGCGCGTAAACCGCTCGGGTCCTCGAAAATTTTAGATACTCACCGCCCGCCGCTCGTATGTGCGCGCGAGCATGTCTAGTACATCCAAGGGAAAATCGAGCTGAATCGTCCGGGTCTTGCGGTTTTTCCGGTAAGCCCCCTCGTCGTCTGCACCGTGTCGTCTAGCCCTCATTGCCGCTGTAACGGCGCCAAGCTACACGGAACCGGCTGTACTCTAGCTGTATATATATACAACCCATATACCTACATGCCCCCTGACTCGAGAGTCGTGCGAGGGAGAGAAAACGACGAGAGGAGAGTCGAACTGAGTCTGCACGTGTGCGGCAAGGAGAACGGGCTGATTAAAATTACAGGCTGTAAGTGGGTCGCACGCTTTCTGTCCTCCCGATGATTATTAGCACTTTTCGTATAGGTACACGAGCTGCGGCGCGATCCGCTGCACTTTGCGCTCGATTTATTGCGAACGACTTCATCACGCGTCCTTTGCGACGATTTGCCTTTGCAATTAGCGAACGAATATTACACATCGCAATGATTACAGCGGCAGAGGGCTGAATTAGTTGCGCCACGTACGGTATGCTGACCTCAAGATTACACATCAGATATCGATGCTTCGCGCCGTAAATAAAGTCGCTCGCGCGCAGTGCGCGCAACAATATTCGATATGCGGTGGCTCGTCGCGTACTACACGAGGGCAGCCTGCGGCTCGGAATTTGCCAGGCTCGCGAGAAATTTCGACGTTTAACGTCCGCAACTTTGATAACTTATGCATAAGGTAGCGAACCCGTCGATAACTCGATACAAAGATTACTCCGCAGCGCGACCGTTAGATTATACCCAGAAAATCGGGTTCTTCATTTTTCTTCCCGGCGAATGGTTGATACGGCAACTAAGAAGAAGAAGAGGTGGAAAGGCCGGAGGAACAGAGAGAAAGAGTGCACGACGAGGAAAGCTCTGGATACACAGAGTGTCGGGAGAGCCCTTTTGGCTCTCGAAACAAAAGCCGCGGCGTGTTGACCGCGCGTCTGGTCCTATAGAAAACGCTCTTGCTTTTCTCCGCGCAGCGCAGCTGAATAAGGGCTTGGCTCGGCCTCTAAAGAGAGATGCGCCGGCGGCCAAGGGAAGAGAATGAGTGCCCACTGCCCTGCGGCCGCATCGACGCCTTCAATGCGTCGCCGCTACTCGAGTCTCTCTTCGTTCGACGCGGAGAAGAGCATGTATACACAAGCGGCTTCTTCCCTCTCTGCGCGCGCGCTCGGTGCGTCTGTCTGCGGGACTTCAATTTTCCCGGCGTTAATGGCCAAAGCTCGGGGGTAAAGTCTCGGGCTGCTTCGGCGATTATGACGCCACCGCGAGCGATTGTGATCGTCGTTGCTAGAAGAGAGTCCCTATTCTTATGCGGTCGACCTCTGCTTACGAGCTGGTCGTTATTATCGCAACTTTCACGTCTCGAAAGAGCACGTCCCAAAGGCTGCATCCACTGGGCAAATGTTTGCGTAACGGCGATATTAGAGTCAGGGATTCGTAACTCTATTTCGCTTCCGAGGTTCCGGGCCTGTTTGAATTTGTTGCGCGTGATATTTTCGCACGGCTGTGATTCAGTGCAACGAATCCGGAGCTCCTAATATATCAATATGAGCCTCGCGCTTCTGCGACCTCTATATATAATTATTTCGTCGCGAGCAAGAGAGAGGTGGGGGGAGGGGCGAGCCGAGTCGAATAGGGTATCGATAAAGGGCAGAGCGACGCAAGGAACGTCAGAGCAAACGGAATAGCAAACAAGGGAGGGAATATATGGAGAAAACCGCGAGAGCCGGGATTATTAGTTTGATACAAGTTCAATCGAGCCACGCCTGTATACACACACGTTTACGGCGGATCGTGCACTGTAGAATACGGTCAGTGTAACTAAGATAAAGAGAACCCAATAAGCGCCTATACCGCGTGCACGCGAGGGTTTGCTTGCCTACAAGAGCTATATGAGAGATGTATGGAAAGCGAGAATGCGCCGAGCGTTATACTGTTGTTTATGTCATTGCTGATGGAATAGTTGACGTACAGTTATTTCGAAGGGGCTTCTTAGCTTTATAACGAGCCACTAGAGTAACCGACTGTTGTATTTGTAGGTGGCAATTTTGCAGCCGTGTAATTAGAAAGCTTGATGAGGGTAGAATCGCAGGATTCGTATACGTCATAGAGAGCTGACTCTCTGATGAATTCTTCGGTTTCATGTAATACTGTGATCCAGTTGAACGAATCGCTTGACGAACGAGGAACAAAGCAATTTATGTTTTCATAATAACACGATGACAGGCAGAGTCCAGAGAAAAATAAATGAGCAAAATACAGCTTTGGCAAGTAGGTATTAAAGCGAGATATTTGAAATTTTATCAGAATCCAATAAAAAAAGAGATGATAAAGTTTTGTTTTAAATCAAAAAGTGAATAAAAATGAACGGCCTACTGTAAAAAACTCCATACACGAGGATAATAAAAGAGCAGAGGCGATATAAAATCTAATTATTTGATTTTGACGTTTGTTTACCCATACGGCCTTTCGCATATTCGTTGCAATAATTTTTGGAGCGGGTTTTATCGATGATTAGCTACACTTTAACTTTAGCAAGCTGCAAAAACAAAAACAAGCCCAAACAAATGTTAGTGCTCCATACCTATCAACAAATTCGAATCCCAGCCCAAAAACATCAAAGCCTGCGATGCAAACACCAGTCCTCCGATAGCTCAGCAGTGCAATCGATACAGCTCGCGTAAAAAATCCAGAGTATGACGCGCACTCAGGTCGGCGAATTAGCTCTGTAAACGCACTCGCGTCAGAATCTTCGCGCTTGCGCGTGCACTCATGTAAGTCAGCTTCGTTTATGCAGCAAGCCTCTGCCCCCCCCCCCCACATTCCCTACACTTTCATATATAACACACCCTGTTTGCGCAGGCAAGAGAGGAATCGTAGCAGCCGCAGCGGCGGCGAAAGAAGACCTGCATATTTAACGGATGTAGTGTGGCGGCTCTCTCTCCCTCGGCTCAATCGGCGAGAGTCCGCAGGGTCTTAGCGCAGATTTACGTTATGACAAGGGAGTGGCAACATCCTACGCGCCGTGCTCCCGGAGCACTTAAGCCCAGGTTAACGCCCGGCCGATTCCGCTGGGAATAATATGCCTTTGTTCTATCATATGATGAGCTCGCTACGATTAGACTCTCGACGTATGCAGCATTCGGCCAGGTGCAGGTACGCGTCAAATATTGCGCCGTAGATTAAGTAGTCGCAAGCGCATGCTTTTTCACGCAGCGCGCGCAAAGTGGCATCATACAGTATAGGGCAGTACATGTTCGAGCCTCGTGAAGAGTTCGGAGCGCACGGCTTTTTGACTCTGTTTATTTGTTCTTCACGCAAGCCAGGCTGAAAGCAGCTTCGAGCGGAGCGTTTTATGAAATTGAAAGAGCTGGGGATTCGTTTAAGCGTATTGTTTTTGCGCGAGCTCTGTACACGTACACGCGAGTTTTTGTCTGTAAAAACATTGGCGCGTGCTGCCGGTTGCTGTTCTAGAGTGTTTTTGGAAGCTTGTTTGGATGGCGTCTAGGAGGGACCGAAGACTATAGATGTACGATGATTATCCGTCGAAGACACGACGAAAGATGCAATTAAAATCTCTATGATAGAGGCAATTTTTCTGATGGTTCAATGTTAGTAGTGAATTGTGCATAAAGATTCTGGGAAATGCTTATACAGTATATGCGGAATTCTATGGGAAAATTACAATTTCTTGAATTAAAAAACGACGAAAAAAAATTGTTGGGTTGTGAAGCATTTAATTGATAATCGGTCGCCTGGTACAAGAATTTAGAAACTCTAATTAGAAATGTGAATTTTATTACATAACCTATATTATACACGAACGCTTGACACGGTTGGTGCTCAGAAGGCGGTAAAATTTAAATTTTATTTATGACACGATCAAGAGTAGAGAGGACTTTCCTATTAAAAAAATGCGCTGAAAGCGCTTGATTTGGTAAAAACTTACGCACTATTGAAAATGTGGAGAAATTATGAAAAGAGGTAGAAATTTCGTGAGTCCGAAAAATCCTGCAATTTTCATAATTTTTCCACATTTTCAATCGCAGGTAACCTTTGACCGAATCAAGCATTTTCAACATTTTCTGTTTGTGCCTTCAAGCATTGGGTATATGCAGTTGAACAACGACCAGTTTTCGACGAATTTGAAAGGTCGAGAAAATACTGTCATAAAGCACATTTTCAGTGTTGGAACGTGTTTTTGCATTATTCTAAACATGTACAAATAGAAAATAAGTGGTTTAAGCGCATGCCCCGACAGTTATTATTATTTTTTTTCGTTGTTTTTGAAGTCAAAACAGTGTACTTTTCCTGCAGAGTTACGCATACAGAGACGAAGGAATTCCAGAGAATTTCAATCAATGGATGGAAAAGCAAAGCTCACGAAAAAAATTGCAATATCCACTTATTGCGACTGTGAAAAAACGAAATATCTTTTCGGAGAAAAATTCAATTCTCTTAGTATAGACCACCTGTCAGTCCGATCCTGCAGCCCCAAAAAAAGACGCACAGATAACGTCGTCGAATCAGAGCTCATGCAGAGCTTGTTCTCATATGGGCTGGCGTGCGTACGTGACAATATATATTTGCGTATTTTTACGTCTGTTGGCGCGATGTTCTCGTCCCGACTTCGGATCACAAAGAGAATTGTGTTATAAGCGTTATTATTCTCTTAGTCGCGCCGCCGGGGCAGCAGCGTCAGCGAAGTTTCGAGCGAATTGGACGGAATTCGAATAGGCAGACGCAAAGAGCATTTCTGAATATTCAAAATTGCAGCTATGGGTAGGGCACGCAGTGGATAAGATTTGAGTGCGTGTGTGCCGCCAGCTGCGGATAACCGGGTGAATTTTTCAGCCGCACGAGCGCGAATGGAATTTTTCAGAGCAACGGATTTGCCTTCCTTTTTACAATGTGTTTTCTCCTGTTTTTTAGTCGCTGAATAGTGCGCTCGAAGTATAGAAAGCCGATCCCACAGCTGAGATAAGTTCCCTGCGGAAAGGCTGTACTCCTCTGGCTATTTATTGTGTTACTCTCGCCTTTCTAATGAGATTGGCTTTGGCGATAAAAAAACGACAGCAAGTCGTCCAACGCCGGGTACTCTGAGGCGCTTCACGCCAATTTAGCTCTGTGTACACACAGACGATAAAGCAGTCATTGTCGCACAGCAAGTGGACTCTGTCGAATAAGTCTGCTCAGAAGCTGCTGCACAGAGGGCGCGCAGTCCATTGTCCGACGACTCTCGAGATAAATTGGGCTGCGGCCGGATAATAGGCGACGAGCGGCTCCTCGTAAACCATCGTCGCGAACTTGCAGCCCTTTGCTACACTCCGCGCGCAACTTCCGATCGGCATAATTCAATTTATATTCGCAGGAAGCAAGTCGCGAGGTTTCACATTCGAGCTTATACTTGCACAGAAAGCGGCTGGCTCTATCGTAAACTTTAGTTCTCGGTCTTGGCATAGCTCCTTTTTGCGTCTCAATCCCTCGATAAGTTCTCCTCGGCCTCGCTGGATTCACATTCATTTGAGCTGGCGTAATTAAAGTGCTCGCCACTCTTAGAGCTGCGCGTAACCTGATTGATTCATCGCGGGCCGCTATTGTTGGAAAGTTCGCGCGCGGCTGTTTGTTGATCAAGGAATGCCGCCGCTGCTGCCGCCTCCGCCGGTGCGATCGGAATAGCGTGTAATATGTGGCAACTCCCCCTTTTCTCTTCTGTTTTTTTTTCAAATCGCTGCTATACTACCCTGGTAGAAATGACCCTAAGAACTGGCCATTTATTAGGTAGTAACTAGGTTAAGTCCTAAGAACTGGCCAGTTACTAGCCTGTTCTTAGACTCATTTCTACCAGGGTGTTTAGTATTATAAATCTAATTTCATCAAGAATCCCCCCCCCCCCCCCACACACACGCACAGAGGCTCGCGTTCATAACTTGATTAAACAGGTGACGTGTGCATCTACAATAAATTAAAACGAGGTAAATCCCTCTGATCGGGATTGGGACGGGGTGGCAAATATCCATTTTTATTTCATTTTTCTTGCGAAGGCTTTATTTTGACTTTCTATCACTATGATGCGCTTTTCGAACGCGACGAGATCTCGGTCGTTTTCCCTCTCCCTCCCTCGCGTCCATCTTTCCCGGGCCCACTTCCCGCTACCTGCGCGCCTTCCTATCTCCGGCGTACCGGCTTCTACCTGCGCCCCAAACCTCGAGAAAAGGTCTTATATTTTTCCGCCTCGTCCGTTATCTTTCCTCAGCCTATTTCTGTCCGGAGCACCCTCCTCGATGACATCGTGTTTGTTTTGTTATACTACAATGAAACAGCCACAGTGTCATCGATTTCGCGCAGAATAAATTAACTAACAATCCCCGGCAAAGTCATTAAACTTTCTTCATCATCTTTGTTTTCGCGCGCACACACTGCTGCCAAGAAGCCAGTTGTTTGGGCCCTCGGGGCTGCGCAGCATAGCTGGGAGAACTTGGATCAGACGGTCTAACGATCGCTGGCGCGCTTCTCTCGCTCTTTCTGCCCCCCCCCCCCCCCCTCTCTCTCTCTCTCTCTCACTAGATCGTCGAAATTATAAAGTCCGCTAGCGCATACCTAACGGTAGCTACTGCAACTCACTCACGGAAGTTACTACGTGCGAGTAATTGCGCGAAACTCGCTCGGCTGCGTAATTTTGCTCGCCACTTTTGTGCATGCGCCTGCAGCCTCTTGATTCCCGAACGCTCCTTCTCCCCGGCCTCGTTATTTCCTTGGATTCTGCAGGTCGATCGAGGCGGATAAGCCCTTGTACCGAGGGGCAACAGTTTTTTTTTTCAACTCGTGCATAAAAAAGACCGTCCGTTCTCGTACATCTATAAATAGTGAATGGCAAGATCCTCGTTTCGAGCATGGTATATCGAGAAAAAGCCCTACTACTTTCATCCCCCGTATAAAAAATGCAGCAATAAATAATTGGTATTAATCAGGTATATTGTCGCAAGCTGTATATTTTCCAGCTTACGTAAGCGTGGTTACGAAACAACGCAAGGAAATCGCTTATAATAAAAACTCGAATCGATGATACGCGGAAATGAAAGTCTGTTTCGAAACCAGCATCACCGCGGCGACTTTTTTCCCCTCGGTCGCCATTTGTCCGATGTTCGATAACTTGCTCGGCTAATTCTAGACCTCGTGGTCGCTTTTAATCGACGCGCACTGCTCTTTCCCCGCGACAATGCGACTCGATATTTTTCTTTCCCGCACTCGAATAAGTTTGTGGAACAGCGCTTCATACATCACTTTCCAACTTCCGTCGATCGCGACAACGTTCTTAAATTCTCTGCCCGGCGCGCCGCGACTTTCTTCCCTCGCAGAATTACGAGCTTCTCTTTTCCGTGTAAATAAAGCAGCAGAGCAGCACTTATAATTGGAAAATTGTCAACTGTAAGCTCGATGGAGAATATTCGCGCAGCGCGCGCCGGACACGCCGATTAATATTTATGCGTGCGCGTGCTTTTGTTATCTTCCACGCCCCAATCTCTCTCCGCAGCAGCTGGCCACTAGCGAGATTGGATAATGCACGCAGCTCGCGGCGCGTCATTCGTTATTTGCGAATTAACCGTAGATAGAAGGTACACTGATGAAATATCTCGCTGCAAACTGCGCTATATTCGCGCGATGCGCGCGGTGAGCGAGTTTTTATTGCCGAGATCCGAGAGAGCTAAAAAGCTCTGCATGGTACAGTCGACGACGCTCCACTTCGCGGGCTCGTATTATTGCAGTAAAGCTCGCGCGGGTATTATGCCATGTGTATAGAGAGATTCGGAAAAAGCCGCCAACGCGCGTTTATTATTCATAAACGCCCTTGACTGCGTCGTCAAAGCTTGCGCGCGAGTGCACTTCTCCGCGGGATTCAATTGGAAAGGCACTTATATTGCTGCGAGTGCAAGAACAATGTGTATTCGAAGCAACAGGCATGAACAACCGTCCAGTACCGCGCAGTAGCAGCAGTCTCCCTTGTTCGAGCAGCGCGCGTTTATTATTCGCTTGATCGATCACTAGGCTCCTCTCGAGTCGTCGTTAATCACGTCGCTCGGGAACCGCTAAAATAATTATCAAGCCGCGCGAAACAAAGTTCGGCTCATTTTTCGTCCGAACCCACCCTCCGACAATTTCTCACCCGTGGAGCCATTAGGCGCGTATTAATAATGCTTTCGATTACGCCGCGCGATTTCGGAAACGTCTCTCCACAGCTAGAGGCGCGCGGAGAAAAAGGAAGGAAGAAATAAACCGGATGAAAGTGCGCGCTCGAAATATTCATAAATCGCCCGCTCGCCGCGCCGCTCGCCGGCTCTTCTTTCTCATGCAAATACGCCCCGTAGAGTTGTCACAAAAGTGCGAGCGCGCGTGGCTTCCTGGAATTTCATTTTTTTTGCTCTGCTCCATTTTTGCCTCACTTTATTTCGCGCCGCGCACCTGCGCAAGCTCGAATGTCATTCCCCGCGAAAAAAAAAACCAATGGAATAATAACCGTATAGTTGTATACCTTTAATACCGGTTCTGCCGATATAATGCGGCGTTGATTTAACATTGAAGCTCGGATAAATTCTGTGCTTATCGACGCGGATTGACGCGAGCTTTTGAGTTACGTGGTTTTTATTTTTTTCTTCAAACAAATGCAATTTTCTGTCCTATAGAGCTGGAAGTTTTGTAATATAGCGTCATGATTATATCTCATCTCAACATTGCGACTATATACAGTGAATTCGAGGCAGTGTCATTGTTCGTTCCTTCGAGAATAACGCGATCGTTATTGCATTTAACGCGGCATGCGTGAAATTGTTTCATCCTGCGCTGCCAGCTCTGCGTCGTAACAATCGCAGCTGCGCAGTCAAAGGAAGAAAACAGCGCGAGCTTTGAGCGCAGCTCAGACTGATGATGGCCCATCATGCTACTGCACTGTAACATTATGTACAGTTGCCCCTCTCAGCTTGCACAATCCAGCAAAAAGCGCGTACACGCGAAACACCGATGTATGTATACCTGTTCCGTAAACGTCGCACAAAGGGCTAGCTCCCCCTTAAGAGCATTCTTTTTTAGCTGCATCTATCAAGGACGGCTCAAATAAATTTGATTATTTGATATTACCTCTCTACGAGTACGTTCACAGTAAGGGCAATACCGTGGCTTGTGTCGGGATATCAATCGAAACGATAAAGCACCATGATAAGATGCTTTGAAAGTTATCGAT
>JAZHPH010000346.1:63548-77876 GCA_037356405.1 Nasonia oneida | reverse complement strand
AATTCAACTATCCTGACTATTACACCAATAGTTATATAAATCGAATCTGTAAATCATTCCCTCGAAAAATCCATACTTGCATCGTTGTATCGATAACTTTCAAAGCATCTTATCATGGTGCTTTATCGTTTCGATTGATATCCCGACACAAGCCACGGTATTGCCCTTACTGTGAACGTACTCTTAGAAGCTATTCATATTTTTACGACAAAACTGTACGGATCGCGCTGTACACTTCACTGTCTGAGCGCAAAAAGAGACTAGGGATGACAGAGTAAGAGCGAGGGTGAAGGAGTTAGGGAGGAAGGAAGAAATTCAGAAGTGCACTGCGCGAATAACAATGCTCGGCCTCTCTTTTATTTATATTCGGCGTCCGGTATTCCAGTGAGCCTTTCTGCACGCGACCATATAATCGTTCTTTTTCTTCCGCCTTTGTCTTGGTCCGACGCAAGGGGCGCTTTAACGGCTCACTCGTGTTCCAGGGAAATGTCGCACCCGAGTTCTGCTATGTTGTGCTAATTGCGCGCGAGATACTCTGCTGTAAGGATGTGCGAGACCGAAAAAAGCCTCGAGATTTCTCGTCCCGTCTCGAGAAAAAATATAATCCCGTCTCGACTTCGAGATCTCGTCTCGTCTCGAGAATCCCTAAATATTTCGAGAATCTCGATATTTCTCGGGATTCTCGAAATATTTCGGGATTTTTGAAAAACTTTGGTATTGCTAAGGAAATAAGTAAAGAGTATAATTTAACTAGTACAATATACAAGCGCGAAACCATTACACGCCAATTATCGAACGCGCGAATTTCTCTACTGCATAAGATTTTTCGACGAATCCAGGTGCGAAAGGGATTTAAAAGGTGGGCCACTCGATAGTCCCTGGCAAGCGTCGTTCAAAGGCAATAAATGCAACAATGTACTTCGGCATATCGCGCAGACTTTTAATTTCATTAAGCCGAAACATGGCTACCTATTATTGATGCGTTGTCGATGAATTCCAAGAAATATATAGTTTACTATTTACAAATACCTACCTGGATTAAAAATTGGTTGTTCTGCTACTGTATTATTTTTCTGTTAATTATGTTTCTTTGGATTATAAGCTTTTGAGTCCTTCGTATCTTATATTTAAAAAAATTTTAAGGTTCTTCGTAAAACCCGAGGCAAAATCACTTCGCAAGACTAAAAATTTTCCAACTAGATCAAAACGTATTTTTGAACATATGAGCAAATCCACGACCGGCAGTACACAACTCGAGTGTTGAGTGTTGAGAATTTCAAATTGAGAGCACGTTGAAATTCTCTTATGAGAATTTAACACGGGGAAAATTAACGAAAAACAGAAAATTGCCATTTTATCTGGAGGCGCAATCCACAAATGTGTTTCAATAGAACCCTGGTAGAAATGAGTCTAAGAACAGGCTAGTAACTGGCCAGTTCTTAGGATTTAACCTAGTGACTACCTAATAAATGGCCAGTTACTAGCCTGTTCTTAGACTCATTTCTACCAGGGAATCGAAGTATTAGAAAAAAGAATTAATTTCAGAGCTGCGGTGGATTAAAATTGGTTGCCTAGGTCAAAAGTTGTCTAGGCTTGAAAATGGCTTATAACTTTTGATCCGAGCGATTAATTTTAACTATCCAGCCCTCAAATTAAAACTGAATTTCACGCACAGCGTGTACGAAACTCTGAATTTCGCGCACGATCATTTGCTAAAAACGTAGATTTGCCGCTGTGAAACGGGAGATTTTCATTTTAGACCATTTTTTAGGCCGACTATATAGTAATTAAAAAAATCCCTTATTAGATGCCGGAAGCAATCCGTTTTGATTAACAGTAGCTTCATACATCAAAAGGCGAATGTCAGCGTTTTATGAATTGTTATGCAGGGAAAATACATCGGACTCGAATGCAAAAAATGTTTTACTTTTTGCAAAGCGTTTCGTTATTACTTTTCGTTATCATTCGCGCTTCTTATCCCATCGCTTTTTTAAAAATCTTATTTTTACGTAGTACGCGCGAAAATATGTATACCTTTTATCCGATCGGCGTATTTGATAAACGTGTTTTGCAGCATACCTGTGTTTTCCAAGTAATACCGCTCGGTATACTTTGTTAAAGCATTATTGCTCGGAAATTCATGTGCAAGTTGCTCAGCCGCGTGTGATTTTAGAAAACTCGACGCCCTTCTGCGTTTATTGTAAAATTTTCATGTAACCTCCCTCTGACGCCGTGGCGACCAAATTTTTTGCATGGAAAAATTATTTCTCACGCGGCTTCTGATCCAATACTGCGAAAATGCGATTCGCGTGCTGCATTGAGTTTCGTTTCACAAACTCCGGGACGATCGTGTTTAGGGACTGGTGAAAAAAGCTTGTTGAATGTGCGCACTGCACGTGAAAAAGTTTGAAGTAGTTCAATTCTCACGCTCCAGGTTGAAACCTGATTACCGCGGCGGGAATGTGTTTGCCGCGCGAAAAGAGCATCAGCTGTACACTGTTCCCGCCGAAGAAAAACAACAGAAGCGCTTTGAGCAGTCGCGCGGGCACTAAAATACACTAAACAGATTACAAACGCGCAGTGTAAAAGTTAAACCCAGCAAGTAATCAACGCACAAGCCGCTTTCATTTGCCTTCCCTTCACGTAATTGTTTCGCGGCGATTCACTTTGTTAATTAGCGACACTGCATCGGACAAGCTCACAATCACCGTTCCAGGTATTTCAAACACGAAGGGAGAGAGAGGAGAGAGAGAGAGAGAGAGAGAGGGAGGGAGGGGGAGGGAATGAAATACATTATTATTACGCGGCTCTCTGAAATATTGAACATCCTCTTTTCTACTCGAGGCCGGAGGAAAAAACGTTGGTATATTTCCCCGAGAAAACGCATTAGCTGCTGCGCCGCGCGTTATCTCGAAATGTATTTGCGAAGCATCAGAGAGTGCTTCCGCCTCTCGCGAGAAAGCAAGGTTGCGCTGCTCGCGATACGTCTTCGGAGCTAAACAGGCGGCGGCGGCAAAGTCTTGGCAGTGTGCATACATACACCCACATACGGGAAGAATGATTCCAATTTTTGCTTCAGCTATCTCCGCCGCAGAATCTCGAGGGAAACGCATCACCAACACAAGTCGCGCGCGGCTGCGCAGCAATTCGAGAAAGAAAAGGATGAGCTGAGAAGGAGAAGGAGAGGATAAAATTAGAATAATATATATAATAATAAAAGGGACCGGCTATCGTAAACTTACTTCCGAGAGGCCTTTCTATGCGCGGGAGAGCTCGCGAGTTAATGAGGCCGAGGGGAAAAGAGAGGCGGCGGAGATTGATTTATCGATGTGTCTTTTGCTACGCACGCTCCGAATGACCATCGCGGATGTATGAAATATCGCACGCTGGACTTAACTAGCGACACATTGGCCTGACAAATCGCGGCTGATGCACGCGCCGCGCCATCGAGGGCCAGCGGGGAGATCGGAACTTTTTTTGCGGAATCGCCGTAAAAATAATTCCTGTACATCCGTGACTGACTGCGGAATTAGTATTTATTTGAGCCTCCCCTCGAGTGACGGAGCGTCTGCCTCTTATTCGACCTTGGCAATGATTAATTTCGCCCGGGATTATCATTCCGCAAGGTATGCGCCGTAGCCAGTCAACTGATCTGAGCCGGTTGACTCCGTAGCTGCGTGCGCGTTCTTTATATTTCAGGACAAATACGCGGGATTCGAGTGCGTGGAGATAGGGGAAAAACGCGCCTCGCTGCATCTCGGGGGAAATCTGAGAGAAAGACGAGGTAAAATGATATCCTTCCTTAATGATCTGCTCCCGCTCGACTGATTCATCCGACCGATGTGCGCGTAAGTTATACGTTAATATACGTTAATCCGCGGAAGCAACGTTTTGCTCGGGAGATTAATTAAATTTCGCTCATCGTTATTACGGAAATCCTGGGGAGCCGGCGGAATTTCTCGAAAATTCACTGGTCGGCGTTGAGCGCGGCGCTTCGAAGATACGCACACATCTTTCTCGGCTCCAGGCGCGCGGCCGAAAGAGACACGACTCCCGCAGCATGGCGTTCGATCTCCCGAACGTATACGCGTGCGAGCGACAGCCAGCAGCGAGGCGCGCGAATCGATATTATCGGTCCGCGCGTGGGAGACAGCGCAGCAGTAGCGGCAATTAATCGGCGAATGATGAAAGACTCGACAGCCATGTGCGCCTGTGCGAACAAGCGCGCGAGGGGCGAGGCAGGGAGAGCAGCGCCAGCAGCGGCTCCCGGGCCCCTGATGCTGCAGCGGCGCATCTCTGCGCGAGAGCGAGAGAGAAAATGGGCGGCGATCGATAGCCGCCGCGCGCGCGACCGGAATCTAAGGCTCGCGCTCACCTTGCTCTAGCTCGTCAAGCTGCGTGCGCTATCGTCGTTATTGTCATCGCGCAGGAGTAGAACGCGAGCGAGACTCGATTAATTCCCGCGGGGGCATATTTGAAAAAAAATCGATTTCGCCTCTCTGCTGCTACAAGCCTTCGCGCGCAAAGGGCGCGGCGGGACTCTGTGTGGCGCTGTGTTTTTTCAGCGGTCGGGGCACCGTCGGGTAGGAAATTGTGTGGGTTTGTAATGTTGTGCCGGCGAAAGAAGGCTGAAAAAGGAGGGAAATGAGAAAGCGCCCGCGCCGGGGCTTTGATTGCTGTAGCGTGGCTCATTCTGTTGACGACCCGTGGCGCCGCCGGTAGGTCTGACAGCAATTTTCGATGAATAGCGCATGCGGTTGCACTTTATATTAAAAAAAAACGCACACACCTTGGAAATGAAATATGGAATTCTGCAAATCTGCACGTAATTGCCGCAACAAAACTTTCGTATAGGTTGTTACGAGCGTAATGTTCTTTCGAGCGCTGTGCACTTGGCGTTGAGCATCCATAGAATATAACCGCGTTAATAATGCATTCCGACTCGTTGTACTGACAACGCGCGGGAATTTTGCTGGGCCATGTTCCGCAGAAGCGCAGCTGCGCGTAATCAAGATTATAATCGCAACTGCGCTGGCGGGTAACGATCGTATTAGAAAATAATCGCGAATACAATATGCATGAAATAACGCCTATATTTGCATAGCATCTCGCCCCCGAGCCATTACTGCAATGGAACATGCTAGGCAGGCAGGCGGACGGGCGGGCGGGCTTTAGTATAGAGGTATAGCGATTATTTGCATCGGCTGATCCATCTCGGATATTATCTACTTGTAGCTAACGGGGGAATGCGCGATAAGTGAGACGATAAATCTTTAAAGCGGTTTATTTCGCATTAGTAAACTTCCGACGATTTTATTCAAAGCCTCGTCCATCGCCTTGCGCCTTAAGTATATACATATTATACTGCACGCCACACGGTTATTTATCGTTCATTCGCAATTGCTCGTCTGCTATCTATAGTCGAGTTATATCGCGCTTGGCAAATCTATGGAAGACTGGACTCTGATCTGATGGGTATGAACGGGACACATTTTTTGAGAGCACACGTCATACCAGTTCTATGTTATTATCGACATGTTGTGAAACATATTGTTTTTACAGTTTTCGATTTGTTATACTGAGAAATTACCAAGTAATGAATCACTTGAAATTTTTGTGGCCCACATAGTTTGAACCATAACCCATCGTCGTATTTTTCTCGCAAAGTCAGAGGCCGGAAGTAACTGAGCTTTTCATGCTCTACACAGGGTTACTCTTCGGGGAAACTCCCGACAACTCTGTGCTTGTATTATCTTCGAACTACCGCATTATCACGCCTATAGACAGTTTTTCAGCCCGAGTCGTGACATTTTTTAGAGAGTTTCTTGACCTATCGTGAAACTACAGCCTTTGAAAATCACGCGTTTTTCCAGCAAACGGTTAAACTTCTACTGAAATTCAAATAAGTACATTGTAGTATTGCTGATGTTACTCACAATACAGACAAACTGCTTAGCAACATCTCTCTATAGGAGCAATTATCAAGAGAAGGTTAAGAAAGCGTATGTTGGGAGGAGATCGGGACGACAGCTTCATTTTGGGACGTGCGCGAAAGCGACCGTAAAAGAGTGTCCTAGAGAGAACGTCGTAGTTATCGTTGCATTTGTCGTTGATAAATTATCTGTTGTTATTCAGTATCACCATGACTAAGCTTCACAAGGCTGCACTAATTAAAAGAATTCAAATTATTGCTAAGATGCAAACAATAGGATCTATGTAAGAAACAAGCTGGCAACGAAAGTTACGAGAAAAGGTCTAGACAATCAGAAGAATGTTTATAAATTGATGGCCATCATGGCGTACAAAACAACTGAAGCCTGTTCTGGAAATCGAATTTCCTGGTTTTTTTTACACCGCAATATTCGATTTCCTCGCTCGAGTCAAGAATTTCAATAACACATATATATATTAACAGAAAACACGTACACGGCTTTTATACGATTTCAATTCAATCAATTCGAACAACCACGTATAGATGATTGGGGTAACGAAAATAAAAACGACCGTTACGCAATTCAACGATACACCTGCAAAATTGTTGAATGTGCGAAGGAAGAATAGGCTCGAAGGGTAAGCAAACTTTACTCCTATATCCGATATCGCTTTCCAAACCTAATAACCGATGCGAAAACGAATAAAAGAATAGCTGGCGCGTCTGCCGGCGGGCGAAATCACAATCGGGCTATCAATTTTCTCGCCTTCCTGGATATTTTTGTTTTACATACACCCGCGTGTACATATCCATAAGCGAGTAGGTTGGTTCCCGGCACGCGACGATGTACGAAGCCAGCTCCTGAGTCGAGACGTATCCCAAGCACGAGTACGGGTCCGAAGCGACAAGACGCACGCATTCATCACGCACGATCTCATTAGTATCTAAAGGTACGTCGTAGACATTCGTGGTGGTATTCTAGATTCACGTATTCGATTCGTTAACTCAAACGACAGAACTCCACAAGTTCTTAACTAAACAATTTCTATCGCAAACAAAGGCGGGATTCCACATATCCTCGGCCGTGAGTTCCTGACGTGGGTTGAAACCACGATCAGCGATTAATTAATATTATTAAATTGTTCAAGGTTATGTATATGCAATCTAACTTGGTAAGAACCTAATTACGACTACTCTTTTCTGTATTTTCTTCGATGTAGGGATATTTGCGCCTTTCAAAAAGAATGATTTTGGACTTTTGTAATAAAAAAATAAGAGTATTTCAAAATGCAACTCATAAAAATATTTTTTTTTCTCCTTTATATTTTTCTGTTCTTAAAGTTTATTGATTTTCTTAGACAATTATCGATTCTTGATAGTAAAAAATCAATCAAGAATCCTTGTCCCCAAGCTCGAAATTAATTCAAGTTAAATTTCCTAGGTGTTTGTTCTCGCCAATTATTTTGGACATCAAAGGCCTGGGGACGCGGCAAAACAAGCATCGCAGCGAGAAGACTCGCGCCTGTACGTACACGTATACGTATACACATGCATACAATACAGACAAGACGCGCGCGACTCCTTTGCCCGTATCTCTGCTTGGCTTTATTCCTTTATTTCCGAGCTCTTGCTGCTCCCATTTTTCTCAGGCCCGTCGTTTCGTCTCTCCCTGCTTTGTTTTTACGGCTCGCGCGCGGGGGGAGGGGAGGCTTTCGGATTCTTTATGCGCGCACACGCCGCCAGCAGCTTCTCGGATAAAAGTTGTATCCGCGTGCGCAAGTATACGTGTGGATGACGGCGATGCGTAGATCACGCGACTTTTTTCCCATACCCGCTGTACTTACCCTACTCTTTCTCTCTCACTACGCGTGCAGCAGCTACTTTGCCGCTGAAAAATTGCCGCGGCGCGCTTCCTACTTGTTTCTCGCAAAATTATTAAAGAGGAAAAATCGCTCGATGCATTACTTAATGCGTTTTACGGCAAAACTTGGACGGAAACTTTCGGGATTATCGTAAAAAAAATTTGCGGCTAATGCGTCCGAGAAAATCGATGCGCGGAGTTCAAATTTACTGCGCGCCGGGTATACATGTGCCTTTTCCGCCGCCACGCATGGACTGGTTAATTTGCCACTCGCCGATGATGCGATACGCCTGCGAGCGTGTACGCGCCCTTAAAATTTTACACCGCTTCGAAGCTGCAGTGTATACGCTTAAATAAGCGCTGAAGTCTGAAAGTACACACGCGCTAATAAATAGCGGACAGTGAAAGAGACTAGAGCGGATCTCTCGCCGATGTATGACGAAATAGAGTTTGAAATATGCGCGCTCTGATGAACCGGGCCGCGACTAAACGCTCCCGAACCCCCGCACATTTGTCTTGTAAATGAGCGCTGCGACGAGGCTATTTTTCCTCCGGTGCGCTTGACGTATCGGACTCGCGCGGGGCGGGGGGAGGGGGGGGGTTTATAAATTCGTGTTTTCGATAAAGCGCCTCGGCGATTATGACGAAGAATGGCGCACGCGCTTTATTGTTCGTGAAAGGGACGCGCTCGTACACACATTTTTACGGCCAGGCGCGGCGTCTTTTTCGTCCGCTAAATCAATTCTTCCGTACTTCGTCCCAAGATTCGCACACTCGCGCAGTCAGGCACACGTCCGAGCCGGCTTAAAGCCGTGCGATCGCGATCCGGGGGCGTTGTTGGTTAGCCGTGTGCCACTCCCCGCGCCGCTATACGGCCGCGGGTATACCCACAGGCGGCTCTATACCGCTCCTCCGTGTGCAGCACTAGTCTCTGCAACGTCGGCGGCGATCGTTCGCGGGCCGGTTATACACGCTCGGTAGTTAAACGTAATATATCTCTGGCAATTATGAGCGGCCACCGCGGGTATTAGGCGGCGCGCGCGCGCGATAATACGCCGCTGACGACACGGGAAATACGAGTGCTGCGCTCTGTATAGCTCGGCCGCGCGAAGCTAAGGAAAAGGATCGTAATGCTTGGCTCGGATTTATGCGCTCGCGAGGGTGACGAATACAGCGCTGAGCGCAGAGCGACGTAATTAATTCGTAAGAGGATACTTGACCGCGAACGTTACGAGCTCGACCGCAGCCCGCTGGGACACGCTATAGTGTGTCAAGTTATATGTGAGAGCCCGGCTAGGGGTCGTTTTCGAGCCGTTATACATTATTTAAGGAGATCCAGAGGAAGAGCGTACTACACGGCAGTCGATGACGCGTCGCTGTTTTTTCGAGTGTAAGCGGCCTGTAATTCCGCTGCTTTGCTTCCTCCGCGTTGGAACCTGCGCTGGCATGTCGCGCCTGTTTGCCTCTGCCGAAGGCTTCTTTCGGCTTCAATCGGTCCGACCACAGCCGACTCGTACCACTTCGGAGCCCACCGACTTTGCAGGTCAAAAGTTAACTAATTTCTCGCGCCAGTCAGCTTTTACGCCCGCTGCACCACTGCCGCGAGAACTCGCAATAAACGCAGCCCGACGAGTCGCGCGCACGATGATCATCCGCTAAATTATCGCTTGCAAATCAGTGTCAGCAATTAAATATTAAATAACCGGCGCTTCCAGGCTGCACCTTTGGGGCGCAGCAGCAGAGCGCGATTAAAATTTAATTATCGCCACTTGAGACGCGGAGCGTCGGCGAAACAAACGCAAATACATCTCCCGCGCTGTTGTAAATCCTCCAACACCCGACGTTTAATTAAGTCGCCGCGAAAAATGTTCTCTCTGTCCATCGTCGTAAATACGCGCGGCAAAAAAGAAGAAGGTCCGAATCTCGACAACGAAATTTCATCTAATTGAATTAAGTAATTAGAAACCCGATCACTAGCGACATTTTCTCCAATTAGCTGCCAGGCCAGACTCGACTCAATTAAGCCAAACGGATTGCTATTTTTTCTTTTCGGCGCGTTGATTTTCGAGCGAAGAAGATCGATGTCACGCGACGGTGGAAAAGTTGTGGGAGGACTTTGGACGTCGTCTGTGAGAGGAGAAGAAGGAAATGGAGATCGCCTGGGCTATAAGCAGAAAGGCGGACGGAAGAGAGAGAGAGAGAGAGAGAGAGAGAGAGAGAGAGAGAGAGAGAGAGAGAGAGAGAGAGAGAGAGAGAGAGAGAGAGAGAGAGAGAGGAAAAACGGCCTTGACGATGTTCGGGGTCACAGTTGGAGCATATATGTTGCCAATGTTTCCTGATTCACAGTCGAGCAGCACTCCATTCGTCTTGCTGTTGGGTGAAAATAACGCATCTTCGCGATTCTCAAGAGATGATCAGAGCACTTTTCGTTTAACATAAGGGATTAGCAGCAGAAAACTTTCGACGGGCGAATTAAAAGGACCGGAAAATTTGATTATATAGCCGCTATCCGTTAAAAGCGCGTTCAATTTAATTTTGTAATTTTTTTTCCAAGGCACGCGCTCTCAAGTGCACTTCAACTCTCTGACGCATTCATTGCCATGTACTTTCAGCTGGGGAAAAAATTCCAAGAGGCAAAATAGAAAGCTTGAAAGCACTCGGCAGGCATAAATATTCAGCCGATATCGATCCTAAAAATGCAGCTCTCCCTAATTGAGCGCGTTATCTTTTGCGAAGTAAAAAAAAAAGAAAACGCGCACAGGAGATCGATAAAACGACACAGACACACGTTTGATACTCCAGATCGAAACAGCGGAAACGTATCGCGGCAGAGAAACGCGAACGCCGTCGCGCAACAAAGGCGAGCAATCTCCGAGTTCTAAATTTACCATAGCGTCATCGATAGCGCGATCGCCCTTTCAAGGCTGAACCACATTGTTCTCGCCTACTGTACCTCCAATACGTCCTCGAGAAGATAGGCAGCTCGCGCGCGTCGCAAGAACGTCAGAGCGTCCGAGAAGTGTGGGATCGCAAGAGGGGGATTGCCCGAGAAGAAGAAAGAAGAGGCGAGAAACGCGTTAGACGTTCGGAGGATAAATGCGACACATTTGCAGAAAAAGCGCGAGAGAGTAGCGTCGAGAAGAGAAATGGCCTGCCTATGTTGCTCTGTCTCTGGCTCTGTCGAGGGGGACACGCATTCTTCTCAGCCGATTAGAAAATCGTATTTCCTGACGGCTTTTTCCGATAAGCGTCGCTCGCGAGTTTTCTTCCCCTAAATATTCATGCGCACACTTCCCTTCCGCGCAGTCTTCCGGAAGACTTTAATTCCCGCGCCGATTCACAAACGTGTAACTCGAAAACAAACTCGCAGTTTGATTGTTCTTCGCGCCGCGCGAAGTATTTTACTATCCGCCGTAAAACGCGGAGATGAAAATTAGCAGTCGGAGGTGGACAATCAGTCTTATCTCAATATTCAAATTTTGCTCGTCGCGCGCGGTGAATAACACCTTGGGATGTAGCCGGAAGAAAATGGGATAAGTAGTAATAGCCGGGATTGGTCTGGCAACTCCGGCGGCGACATACATAATCATTCCTATTCTAATTCGACGCGGCTCCGGTGAACTTCGCCAAGCAAAGAGTCAAACTTTTTAAATTCATGGCCTTCTTCTGGCTATGCCGACGAACGCCCTCTCTCCCCCCCCCCCCCTCTCTCACTCTCACCGAACGAGGTCGTCCCGCTGCAGCAGCAGATATCGTCGCGAGATTTATCTTTCGGGTTTTCAAGGACTTGCTTCTCCTTCCTGTTTCCGCTACCACACCGGTAACTCGCGCTCTCTTGACATAATATTTTCCTCCATAGATACACATACACACGTCTATACGTGCGCCGTTCCCCTATCTCTCATGCAAATTTCGCCTGCATGTGTGGCAGTAAACTTTGCTGCGCGCGACGACCCCGTGGATTGCATTAAAATTTAAATCGAAGGGGTTATCTTAATACGCGGTCGTGCGCCCGCGTGGAAAAGAAACACGAGCACTCTGTTGCGAGAAAAAGCGTCTCCCGACAATCCTCCCTGAAGGTGCGACGAAATTGCTCGTGCGGTTCGATCTGTACGAATCAAAGTTATAATACACATGGAGTAACAAGCGTCAGCCGAGACAAGCGCGGCATTTTTACGCGAAGTCCAGGTAAACACTGCCAGAATGACGAAAATATGAAAAATACCGAGGATTCTCCGCATTTAAACATTGGCGCGAGTCCAAGCGAAACTTTTGCGAACAATTATTTTTGCGCCGGTTCAACGGCATCGGTCCAGACGAAGAGCGCGCGTGCCCAAAACGCAAACAGCTTGCATTAAATCTCTGCGGAAGGAACAATTAATATCAAAAAGGGGAGACAGCAAGTGCGCGCGAAAACTCTCAGCATATCAAGTCTCTGTGCTGCCGCGGCTCGGTGTGACGCGGGAAAACTTTCTGAATAATTAATTCACGCTCCTTGCTCGCTCGCGCACATCCTGTAATAAATCGAAGCTCGCGCGTGCGCGCAAAAAAGGGGGGCGACCGCCGCGGCACCGCGTAATAATGTACAGGAAACGAACTAGATGCCGTGGGGTTGTTTCCTCTATTTCTCCGCGTCGGCGCGCGTCATAAGGAATTTCGCGCGATTTTCCACATTAAGTATCGCTATCTGCGGCCCCCGCGCCGCAAGATTAACGAGTTGCCTTCTCGCGGAGGAAAGAAATAAGCGCTGGAAACTGTAATGGAAGTTAAACGAAGATTAGTAAGCGGGGGTTTGGTGGAATAAAGGTGCGACGACGAGCCCGCGAAAGCGAGAAAGTGAAAAAGCGAACAAACCGCGGGGCGACTTTCCTTAGCCGCGCGAAAAGTTTGAACTTCGGGAGAAAACCCGTGGGCGTGTGAGAAGAAATGATTTCATCCACAAAGTGCAGGCTTTGCGCAGAATCGCGAGTTCCTCAGTTTTTCAGCGGCAGGCGATGGAATCTCTGAAAAAAGTTCGTCCAATTATTCGCAGTCGCAAAATTTGCGCACGTTTCGTTTGAAGAGACGCTGAATTCTGCAAACGATCGCATGTTATACGGCCCCGCAAATCGACTCTTTCCTGCGTTTAAAAAAAAAAAAAAAACGAAAAGTAGGCGAGCACGGGGGAGAGACGCAGATAACGGACTAATACGTGTAAACACGGCGGCCACGCGAACCAAGAGTTTCTGATTATATAGCAAACTCGCCGAGAGTCTAGTTGGTGGGCGTCCACGTCGCGCTTAATATTTGTGTTGTTCAAACTTCAGCGTGTTAATTAGCGTTCGTGTGGTCAAACAAGCCAGTATATATAGCTCGCCGGGTCCATTGGAGTATCCCGCGGCGACAAAACGCTTCCGAGCAAAAAGTGCACACGCCTTTCTCTCTATCTCTCACTCTCTCTTTCCCCTCAGTATACTGGCTTTGCATATATCGAACAGTGGCTATTAGTAGACTCGCAGATCTTTTCCGGTGGGGTTAAAATTCGTGGAACCGAGCGGAACGACCGTTGTAGCAATCGTCGTTATGAAACGATATTTGTCCAGTTCTGATGAATTTGCTTTAATAATTTGGAATCTCCAGCGAGAGCAGGCTCGCCTGGAGTGTACAGCCCATTCCGGATCGAACTGAGAGAGAGAGAGAGAGAGAGAGAGAAATTTCTTTTCGCAATTAACCAACTACCGTTACGCGAGCTGCAGTTTTTTCTGGTTAACTCGGCCTTTTTCACTTTGCGCTCTGGTAGGGCTCGTTCGCTGTTAATGAGCGACTGACAGAGACTTTACAACCTGTTTGCGACGATTGAACACGCACACTCTATTATCCAGCTCGAAATGGCGCGGGAAAGGCACAGCGCGGTAATTAGTAATCGAACCAGTCATACCGATATATTGTAAAGCGTTACCATTATATCAACGCCGAGACGGCGAGCGATTCAAATATATATATGGGGAACGGGTAAAATGTCATTTTCTGGTTGGAGAAACCGAAAAAAACAAATGTTGGGGCACACGCCTCAAAATGCCTTGTGACACACGGTTTTCTAGGCCCTTCAAATTCGTCGAAAAATAGCCATTGTTCAACGTCATGTACCTAAAGGCACAAACTGAAAATGTAATACGGTAGAGTGAGAGAACGGGAAAAGAACTTCAATTTTAAAAAATGCGTTAAAAAGGCACTTTTTCGATGTTGGAACGTGGTTTTGCATTGTTCTAAACATGTACAATAAGAAAAAAAAGTTGCGGGCGCGTGTCCTAACATTTGTTTTTTTTTGGTTTCTCCAACCAGGAAATGGCATTTTTCCGTAGAATTCCGCATATACGCATATTATATGATTATGCCATTGTCACGGACGAGCTTTGGGCTCTCCGGCGGCATCTCCGATGGCCTGCGTTTCCGGCGATGCACCAGACGCATTGTCAGCATTAGAACACCACGGCCCGAAAGTTTCCGCGTGCAGAAGTGCAACGCTGCACATCGGCACGTGGAACCGCTCACCGTC
>JAZHPH010000346.1:32703-63320 GCA_037356405.1 Nasonia oneida | reverse complement strand
CGAGAATCGATATTCTGCCGCAAGAGTGCAACACTATCGCAACTCATATTACTCGAGCAACAGTTGGCAGCACTGACTCGGCCCACGCGCATGTGCAATCTGGTAGCTCTCAACGCGCCAGATTTAAATTTGAATTTGATTTTTGTAGAGCGGGAAATTCAAATGTTCGTTCGTAACCAGTACCTAGTTGTTTCTAGTCACCATTCATTTATGTAATTATTTGTTTATTTATTTATTGCTTGACGAAACTCTGTTGCCTATTTTGTTTTGCTCTCTGACACTTATTTATTTATTTATTTATTGACCTATTTATCTATTTATTTATTTATTATTGTAAATATTTATTAAAAATAATTAATTCGTCACTGCAAAATCTGTTCTGCAACATTTCACAAAGTTTGCATGACTTGGAATGTCACAGACAAAGGCAACTATATATGTCAAGCTTGTAAAATTAAAAAGAAAGACAACACGATAAAAACGCAACAAAAATCTGCGCCTAGACTAGAATTAGAAAAGAATAAAGATAAAGGAGATTATAACATTAAAAATAAAAAGACTGATGTAAATATTACTGATGTAAATAATACTGGCGAAAATGTTAATAATTCTAATGTGAACAAGACTGATATCTCGATTACGAATGACACAAACAACAATGTTTCCCTGAGGGAAGAATTTTCTGCCTCGACGCCGGCCGTCTCTACTAGTAAAGCCAGTGATGGGAAGCGCGCCCAGATCAACTCTCCGGTGGATATGGGTGCGCTTCGCTATTGCACACTGCCATCATCCATGCTTACTCTCTTTAGTAACCAGTTCGAGCTCACTGAGAGATCAGTTGATGATCTCAAAACTCTGCTTGTGGGGAGGTTTGATGCCATCAGCCAGAGATCAGATCCTGCCCCAGCAGCACTGGAGATGATTGACAGGCTGGTGGAGAGGGTTTCATCACTCGAGGAGACAATTGAAAAGCAGGTGTCTAAGCTGGAAGACCTGCAAAATGATCGTTTTTGCAGTTTAAAAGTCTTAAAAGTGTAGCTAGCGGTCTTGGTTTCAAGTACGTCTGGCATAGAGGCGGTCGTTTCTTGGCAAAAATGCGGGACGGGGAGATGTCACATCATTTTCAAACGGCAGCTGACTTGCAAGCTATCGCTGCATCATATTCCTGTATGACGGGTAACGACAATATTGTAAATAATGCGATAGCGGTACATAACGGTAACGCGATCACTAAGACTGCGTCATGCTCAGGATCGCTAGATAAAGACAGTACAAAAAACTGACTAGGCGGAGTGAAGGTGAGAGGAGCAGAGTGTGATGGGTTGAGGGCGGGGTTTGTCAACGCTACCTCGCTGAACAGGCACATGGAGATGTTTCGTCAATTCCTGGCGACTGCTCGTCCCTTCTACCATCTCTTTGGTGTGGCTGAGTCGCGTTTCGGGCCAAGCGACGACGATGTATTTGCTCAGGTAAAGGGCTACTCTGTCCTTCGGCAGGACAGGAATATCCAGGGAGGAGGTGTGGCACTATACATCCACAATAGTTACAAGGCGACCATACTGTGCTCATCTCCAACAACGACAGATGGTAGAAAGCCTGGGATTCCAGAGTACCTTATGTGTAGAATACAAAAGGGCCGCATGCCCCCCATTTTTGTCGCCGTTATATACAGACCACCAGGTATTTCTTTCACGACCAACTCTGACCTGGTGGATAAATTAAAACTATATGCGGATGACTATAATCATCGTATAGTCATGGGGGACCTGAACGCAAATATGTTGTCGACGTCTTAGGATGCGAATTTTGTCAGGGATTTGGCCTGTGAGTTGAATCTCAAATTAGTTGAACATGGCGCGACGCACCACGCCGGGGAGTCTCATACGTGGATTGACGTAATCTATGCTGACGACAATGAAGTAGTGCTGAATGCGAACAACATGATGGCGACCTTTCCGAGTAGGCATAACATCATTGATTTTACGTTTCGGACTCCAAAGTCGGAATCTCCTACTCTAACTCCATTCTTTTATAGAGATTTTAAATCCATCAGGTGCGAGGAGCTTTTTTCCCTTCTCGAAACCTGCGATTGGTCGACCATCAGTTGCCCGGGCTTGACCACAGACAGTAAATTAGAAGCGCTTAGTGGTAACATCATGACTGTCATTGAAAAACTTGCCCCTTTAAAAAAATTTAAACCCAAAAATAAAAAATCTTCTCCGTGGGTCAACGCAGAACTTCAAGACCTTTATGATAAGCGTGATGCGGTCGAACAAAGACTCAAAAGGACCCGTGACTCGAGGTTCTGGTCGGAATTCCAGTCTCTTGCGGCTCAAGCAGAACAGCGCATAATCGAGACGCAAGAGGCTTTTATTCGGGCCAGAATTTCGGAGGCCCTGAACAACAACAAAAACATCTGGATTGAGCTTCGTAATCTTGGACTATTGTCCACGACTAAGGAGGAACTGCACGGTTTCTCCCCAGGCGAGCTCAATGCCCACTGCCGGGGTCTCCGTATCAGAATCAGAGAGCGAGGTGAACTTGGATGAGATTGTGGCGACGGCCAGTGAAGCTGGTTTCACTTTCCGTGAAATCACTATTTCGGACGTGGTCCTGGCCGTTGCGCATTTCTCATCACAGGCAAAAGGGGAGGATGGCATTCCTCAGGATGTCATTGCTAAATCCCTTCCGGTCCTGGGCCACCACCTTGCATCTATTTTTAACTCCTCTCTGTCTAGTGGCGTCTTCCCTGGAGCCTGGAAAAAGGCCTGTCTAGTGCCCCTCAAGAAAACGGCAATTCCACCAGCCGCTTCAGACTTTCGTCCGATCGCTCTGTTATGTTTTCTTGCCAATGTTCTAGAGAAGATTGTTCACGATCAGATATCCGCGTACTTAGAGTCGGAGAAGCTTGATACACGTCAGACGGGTTTTCGGCGTTATCACAGCACGCAAACAGCACTACTGAGTCTGTCAGAGGACATTAGGGCGGGTATTAATAGCAAAAAACAACTGCTTACTATCCTCCTGATGTTTGATTTCAGTAAGGCGTTCGACACGATCTCACCCTCTAAACTTCTTCGAAAACTAATAGGAATGGGTTTCTCTAGGTCTGTAGTTCTGTGGATCAAGTCATACATTACAGGGCGTAATCATCAAGTGGTTATGAAAACAGTTGGCAATTCTGATTGGCTCACTACCAATCTTGGCGTTCCACAGGGCTCGGTCCTGGGTCCTCTTCTCTTTAGTCTTTACATCAACGATCTCAGAGACATTTTGGCTTCTTTTAAGGGCCCTAAGGGCGAATGATCGAATAGTGTCGAGCATTTGCTATATGCTGATGACCTTCAAACCTATACGCAGGTGGCGAGGGACGACTTGAGCGGGGGTGTGGACCGTCTGTCGGCTGTGGCGCGTGCAGTGGCGGTATCGGCGTCCGAGAACGCGCTTCGCCTCAATGTCGGGAAGACTAAAGCTATTATTTTTGGGTCGGACAGTAATATTAACAAGGTACAAAGTCTAGAGCTGCCTGGCATTGAGATCGAGGATAGCGTCTTCGTGCCCTTTGCCGACACTGTAACCAACCTTGGTGTTGTAATGGATTCGAAGATGGCATGGAAACCGCAGGTGGATGCGATTAGCCGAAAGGTTAATAGAGTCCTTTATGGACTTAGATCCTTTAGATCCTGCACCACCGAGGAACTGCGTAAGCAGCTGGCGGGCGCTCTTGCCACCCCGCACTTGGATTACTGCTCTCTTGTCTACCTTGACGTATCAGGTCAACAAAGCACACGACTTCAACGATTGCAGAACTCATGTGTGAGATACATATGTGGTGCTAGAAGGGACGAGCACATCTCCCCCTATAGGAGGAAGATAGGCTGGGTTCCAGTGAAGGCAAGAAGGGAGTTATTTACGGCGGTGATGCTTTATAAAGCAATTGTAATGGGACAGCCGCCGTATTTTGCTGCCCTTTTTGATAGGAACCAGTCTAGAACCTCAGCTAGGGATCCGCAAGAACTAGTGGTGCCTAGCGCGCGTACCGGTGCGGGGCTATATTCCTTTAAAGCTCAGGGCGCGCGCCTCTGGAATTCTCTCCCGAGCGACGTGAGAGATCTCCCGTCGCTTAAATCTTTTAAGGCTGTGATGCGGAGGCGCATATAAGTACGCGAGATTGAGTGTACTGTCGATCAGAACACTGATTCTGCGACTGTTTCGTGACTCCGTTAGATATTGTACCGTCCAAATATTTATTCTATTTATTTATTATATTATTAATGTATTTTACTGTTGCAACGCCGTTACCCTAAGCGGGTCTTGGGCGTAGTCGTCCAGAGCGGACGGGTGGGTGCCTATCACCACTGAACAGCGCGTCCTCAGGTTGCGGATAGAGGAACGGCCCCTGAGAAGGAGGTTAACTACGAATAAATCGAATAAGCAGCCGCGGACAGCCGATAGGCCCGGGCGTGGGTGTGATGAGCCCACACTGGCGAACGCATTCATCTAGAAACACTACGCAAGCACCACCACTACAACGAACACTCAACAATATTTCCTATTTTCACTTTCTCTTTCTACCTCACTATGTCTATATTCTATCTCTTTTAGCACACATTACAAAAATCCTGCTGTCGTGGAGGATGCGGGAGCGATGACAACTGCCCCGCAAGGGGATGTGTAGAATGATTCGCCACCTGGTCTTACGTGGTAACGAAGCCAACGAAGGCGCGCTGCCTTGCAGGGGTGCGTTAGGATACGAGAATGATTCCGTAGTGTGTCCGACGATGAGTTGGCTCCGTCCTCATCAAAGTCGGAATGCTCTCATACTTAGTTCTAGAGAGGTATGGGGGTTATCACCTCTAGAACGGTTGACTCACCTGCGATCGGAACAGGATAGGGACTTAAAGGTGGGAATGTGGAATGTACGCAGTTTATACAGAGCAGGCGCGTACCAGTAAATCTTAAAAGAAGCTGGCGAGCGCGAATTAGATTTAGTAGCAATACAAGAAACTCGGTGGCAAGATAGCAGGATTTTAGCAAAAGATAACTTCACCTTTATATTCGGGGGCGCGAGCGGACACTCCTTAGGTACCGGATTTCTGGTTAGCAAAAGAATTATACACGCTGTTAAAAGTTTCAAATTCGTGAACGACAGACTCTCGTATATCATCATCGAAGGAGCGTGGTACAATTACGTGGTTATTAACGTACATTGTCCTACGGAGGACAAAGAGGAAGAGGTAAAGGATCTTTATTACGAAGCTTTAGAACAATTAATCGACCAATTCGCGTCTTACGACACCAAAATAGTAGTGGGGGATTTCAACGCTAAAATAGGGAAAGAGGAAATGTTTAGGCCCACTATAGGCAAGGAAAGTCTGCACGAAACCAGCAACGATAACGGTATTAGAGTCATAAATTTCGCGGCGGCAAAATATCTTATAGTAAAAACTACGTGCTTTAAGCATAAGGATATACACAAAGCAACGTGGACATCGCCGGACGGAGCCACGCAAAATCAAATCGATCACTTCCTTATCGATAAGAGGCGCGACACAAATGTACTTGACATAAGAACCTATAGGGGGGCGGATTGCGACTCGGATCATTTTCTAGTAGTGGCCAAATTAAGAGTCAAATTAGTAGCCGGGCAAAATAGTAAACGGGCGAACAAAGTAGAAACCTTCGACATTGAAAAGCTACGAAACGGGGTAGAGCGAATTCAGTATCAAGATTCAGAAATAAGTAACCGGTTTCAGGTTCTCGAGGACAGATGCACCAACGGAGGTAGATGACGACCCAAACAGTCTATAGGGAGCTATCGAAAGAACGGTAAAAGAGGCCGCGAACAAAGTGCTAGGTAAAAAGAAAAAGCCAAAGAGCAAACCATGGTTTGACGAAGAGTGCGAACTCTGGTTTGAAAGGCGCAAAAAGGCTAAAGTAGACAGCGTTCACAATGGAAACGATAGGACCGTAGAAGAGTACCACGAAATAAGAAAGCAAGTGCAGGGTGTGATTTACAGAAACAAATAGCGCGAGTACCAAAAGTGCGAGATTAGAAAAATAAAAACTAACAGTAAGGAAAATAACCCGCGCGAGATGTACAAAGGAATCAACGCTATTAGGAAGGGTTTCCAGAGTAGATCGCAATTAATGAAAGATGAGGGCGGGAATCTCGTTACAAGCGAAAATGAACTGCTAAAGCTGTGGAAAGGATATTTTGATAAGTTACTAAACGTACATGAAAACTGCGAGGAAACGGGAGATGAAATCCACACTGCTGAACTTCATATGGAAGAACCGACCTACAAAGAAGTAGAAGCCGCGATCAAAAAAATAAAAAACAATAAGGCCGCGGGAAACGATTCTATACCAGCTGAACTACTTAAATATGGGGGCACCGCGCTTACATTCAGAATTTTTGAACTAGTATGTGCTATTTGGAAAAATGAAACGATACCGGAAAACTGGAAAGAATCCATCATTATACCGACTTTCAAAAAGGGAGATAAGGCAGATTGCAATAACTACCGGGGAATCTCACTTTTAGCTACCTGCTACAAAGTTCTATCAAACGTAATACAGGCCAGACTCACGCCCTTCGCGGAAGATATAATAGGAGAGTATCAGTGTGGATTCCGGCGTAACAGGTCGACGAGCGATCAAATGTTTACTATAAGACAGTTGTTAGAGAAAAAATGGGAACATTGCGAAACAATACACCAACTATTTATAGACTTTAAAAAAGCGTACGACTCTATCAAACGAAGCAAAATGTATCAAATCCTTGTGCTCCTCGGAGTACCAAAAAAACTCGTGAAATTAATTCAAATATGTCTGAACGTTAGCACGGGAAAGGTCCGAGTAGGCGGTAACGTATCCGAATCATTCATGATACGCGACGGTTTGAAACAAGGTGACGGTCTTTCTACGGTACTCTTTAACTTCACGCTTGAATATGTTTTTAGAAAAATGCAGACTAGCGGGCTAGGTGCAACCCTTAACGGAAACACACAAATTCTGGGATATGCGGATGACTTTGACATACTGGGGGATAACAGTGCAGCGGTAGCGAGAAATGCGAAAATTCTCATAAATGCGGCTGAGGACACGGGGCTAGAGGTGAGCGAATCGAAAACGAAATATATGATCATGGACAAACTGGGCATTTGCGAAGGTGAGGGTGATCTTAGAGTCGGAAATTATACTTTCGAAAAGGTTAGCGAATTCAGATATTTAGGCACAACCATAAATGATCGAAACGAAATTAAAGCCGAGATTAACAGAGACTTCATTCGGGTAATGCCTGCTTCTACGCCGTGAATAGATTACTAAAATCAAAACTGCTGTCTAGAAATGTAAAAGTAAGGATATATAGGACTATAATAATGCCGGTAATTTTGTACGGGTGCGAAACCTGGGCGCTAACTAAAGCGGAAGAAAACCTTTTTAGGGTGTTTGAAAATAAGGTTCTGCGGAAAATATACGGGCCAAAGAAAGATGAAGAAACCGGGGAGTGGAGGAAACTGCACAATGACGAGCTACACAATTTATACTCGTCACCGAATATAAACAGAATAATTAAATCGCGTAGACTAAGATGGGCAGGGCACGTGGCAAGAATGGGAGACGATCGCACGGCAGCGCGTATAATGAAAGGAAAGCCAAGCACACCACGACCTCTAGGTAGACAGACCTAGGCGCAGGTGAGAGGACAACGTAAAAACGGACTTAACTGAAATCGGGAGGGAGGGTGCGCAATGGATGGGGTTGGCACAAAATAGAGATACGTGGAAGGCTTGCGTAGATGAGGCGATGAAATTTCGAGTTCGAAATGCCACTTAAAAAAAAAATATTAATGTATTTTAACATCTATGACCAAAGGTTTTTATTTGACTTGTGCAAAATAAAGGCTAATCTATCTATCTATGGTGCCGCGCGTGCTTTCCGAAAATTTTTGCTCAGATTTAGCGTCGCCTTAATAGACGCGAATGAAAATCCCGCACTGGAGAAATTTTCAGTCCAAATACTCGGAACAAAAGTCATAGCGCGTTTAAACTCGCGCCTTCCAGGCCTTTTTGCAAGGAATGAAAAAATAAAAAAAACTATATAACAAACTTTCGCGAAAGTTGCGTGCGGGCGAAAGCAACTCGACCGCGCATTCTGTAATGATTAAGCGTTTTACAGAGGAGAGTCGCAAATTAAAAACCGAAACTTTCTCCGGCGTGCGCGGCGTGGGATTCATAATCTAAACAGCCGGCGCAACTTCACCGCGAAACTAAAAGCGGTGGCGGTGGCGGCGGCGTCCCTGACTGCGGCGCGGTGTGCGTCAAACAAACCAAAATATGTATTAATAATGCACGCGCAAGCTCAGTCGACCTTGTGAACGTGCGCGCGGATTTTGGCTTAGCGCTGGGAGTATCATGAAATTAATCGAGTTTTTAGATTTTCTCTATTTGTATATTTGACGTCCTATTGGACGTTTTGATGTGCTGGTAATGGGAAGGTAGTTCACCGGCTGCAGTGGTACTCAATTAGGGTTTTTATTAGAAAATTCTTTTTTTAAGATATTATACAGTGTTATCTAATGTCAAAACCTTACAATTGATAGTATCAAACATTATAATGGTGATACAAATTGTTTAGAGTGTAAAATACTCTTAAAACTTGTAAGAGAGAGGAACACTGCGCAACTCTATAGATATACTGATAGCATGGGATGAAAACTTTAAATTGTTGTATCTTAAAAAAAAGCCTCGTTTGTGCTATCCAATTTTTTCTCCATAATTTGTATTGCTATTTTACACATACGCTAGTTTTTTAAAAATATTCTAAGAAAACTCGCTTCGCAATTCAACTGAACGTCCTCAAAATTCGGACTTGATATAGACTTCCCCTGTTAAAATACAAAATTTCAAGGTTCAATATCTCTAAAAATAATGTCGCTTGGGGGGTAAAAAATATCACGTTGTAGAGGACACTTGATTGAACATGTGAACAAAGTTTAAGCGATATCCTAAGAAAATAAATATTCTGGTGAACTCTTAACGCGCAGTCAATCGAGTTGAGGCATGTTTTCAATAAAAACACGGCGTTTCTTTGATCATACAAAATGTTTGTTGGCTATAGAAAATATTGAAAATTCGAATTCGAGAACGTTTTTAAATCGGTGACCACTGGGGCAGTTGTTGCAACTTTCATCCCCAAATTTTCTACCGCTATTAATACTTTTCACCATAGAATTAATATCCGATTCAAATATACCAGATATTAATAGGAGCTTCCGTGAATGCTAACTTCGTAAATTCGCAGCAGTGCAAATCAGTGCATGGCGTACGAAACATGTTTGCGCGCAGTTTATGTGGAATCGTTCGTTCAATCATAGTTCGCTGGGTACATACGAGTGCTACTGACACCGCATTAAGCCGCGCAAATTAACGTTCTATGGTTGATTCTCGTGGCGTTGCCTTCCGCAAAATTTTCCACCCTCCGCGCTAATGTAAGATCAGCATCGATCGAATTACGTTTAATTAATTACGAAACTCGCGTCCCGCTCTATGCACACGCGGGCCTCGCTCGAAAGTTCCCGAAGTGGATGGCCTCGCATAAAAAGCCACAGGAAGCCCTGCCCTAGACTTTGAATGACGCCTTCGCGGAGAGAAAACTCGCGGAGCAGGCGTCGCCGTGAGGCTCGGCTTGGTATCCCTCCCTCGCGCATTATGCATCGACAGATAGCGAGTATAGGGAACGGGCCGAGCGATAAGATAGCGAAACGAGGCTGGGAAATTCGCCTGCGCGCGGATCAGACTCGAGACTGGAGGGGGAGCTTGCGAGCGCGCATTATTATACATTAAGATAAATCGAGCTGCACACACGCGCGCGCGCTGCGGTATGTCCCCGCCCGCGATTTATCGTCGCTGAAAATGACGATTGCGATGAGAGAGAAGTTTTGTGAAATTGTTTTTTTTTTCGTGCTCTATCTTCGAGAGTGCAGCACGGGGACGAAGTTTTAGTTGGTTTTCCAGGTCGGTTGACGCGGGAGGTGTAAGGAATGCGAGTTGTTTGAAGGATATTATGGAAAGTTTTTTTTCGCTAGATTTCGGCTCTCTCGCAGGGTTATTATTTCGAGCGCGGACGATTCCGTAGACAGCGCGCGCGAGGCGAATTTTATATGAAATTAAATATAGCGAGCGCCCCGAGCCCCGAGTGTCGGCTAACGCAATAAGAAGTACAATGAGCGGGAAGAACTACTTCGCAATTAAGTTGTTCCGAGACTAAACAACAGTTAATGTGCCTGAAGTTTCGGACATTTCGCTACAGGAAACGCACCTAATATACGCAACGCTTGGAATCCGATTATGGAAGTTCGCGATTTTGACTATTCTAATTCTATAATTCGTCGAGCTAACTTTACGAGCGCGTACCGTGCGCGCCATCGTTACGCTCAGGTTTGCTCTTAATTTCGCATCCATACACAGTATCGACGAAAATCGAAATTATAGGGAGTATATAATATCCGATCAAAGGCTTCGCTACTACGATACCGCGCGCATTTTTGCTCATAATAATCTTTGGCGATAACTCCGTCATCCGCAACCGCACGCGAGAAAGAAAATTTCTGAAGCTGAAAATGCGACCCAAAAATGCCGCACTGCGAGCGTTAATCTGTCGTGATTTTGTTAATTACTTACGCGCCCGACGTGCCTGCACACCGAGGCGCCGATTGATATTATTATTTTAACGCCACCGGCGCCCTGTATATTTATTCGTTGAAGCAGCTCGGCTATATACTGACCATTAATTACTTCCGCGTATGTAATTATTATCACTTTGAACTACTACACACACACACACACACACACACACACATATATATATATATATATATATTAAATGAATTATCGACTTGGCCGCACTCTTGTTTATATATGCTTTGCCGCTCGCTCGATTTTTTATCGTATCGCCGTTCTATATACATGTATATAGTTGAACGAGTGCGCCGCGCGAGCCCGGCATTATAAATCATCGAAGCTAGCAACTCGACCGATAATGTAATCGATTTGGCAAAACTTCGTGTATTTCTGATTTGCATGTGTGCGCATATATGCGCGCACGTATAGCGACGCGAGAAATAGGGCAATTTTTTGTATTTAACGAGAACGATAATGATCGGTGAATAGGGACAGAAATGAATTAATTTATTGCGCGAGATTGCGAGCCCTGTGAATTCACAGCTTTTTTTTCACGCCGCATGGCGAACGTCGAATGTGACACCTCTGGTATGAAATATATTTGCTGAAAATAATGATTTATATAGATTGTAGTGTACAACGCGTCTGTTGGCCAATGGCTGACGGAACTGTTGGCCAAACTTCATAAAATTGGCCAGCCGTTGGCGAATGGTTTGCGAACGTTTCTACCAGGGCAGGCAGAATTTATGAGCATATTTGCGCTTTGTCTTATTTGAACTCGCTGTACGTAGGTTGGTTGGCTTTAGGGGTTTAAGCTTTTTGAAGTGAATACTTCTATAGGCTCGCCGGGTACACATTTTACTGGGGAGTGAATCGGCGAGCGGCGACCGTCACGGCGGCAGGACAGACCGATTATCACGAAAGCAGCGGCAGCTCTTTCCCCCCACCACGCACTCTTCGCCGCGCATGTTAGCATGCTCGGACAGCTCAGCTCTTTCCTTACATAGCGCTAATATAGCGGTACCTTTTCATGGTACTTCAATTTTTTGCGTCAACTAGACGACGTGGCTTTTTTAATATGCGCAAAACGTTAGCAGGTAAACATTATTGACTTATTGCGGTAAACATTATCACTGTATGACACGCCCTGGCGTGAACCTCGATATACCGCACGCTCGTGCAAAAATGCACAAAATATCGTACGATACTATTATTCTTATTATATTTTCTTTATTCGTATTATATTTTGCCTATCCTAAATTTACTAGTTGATCAATAATTACTTCACCTAAGATTTTTTAACTCCCTGTCAAAGTTGCGATTAAGTTGGAAAAATAAGAAAATGGCGTCGATTTACGCATCAAAATCACTAAATCAAAAAATTATAAAAATTTATCAAAAAAGTCACAATTAAATGTATCCTTGTAGATTGGTACTTTGTACTCAAGGAAGACGCATTTGAATTTGCGTCGAAGACTAATTCATTTCAGTTTTGCCGTATAGTATATATATTTTGAACTCTTGCGTCGAAGACTAGAAAGTACATTTGCAGTCCCGTAGCGAAGACTAGTACATTTCTCACTTCGTATATATACTTTTGATTCTCTGGCAACAAAACTATTCAAAATTTTCCAAAATTCCACACCATCTATTTAAGTATTCACTTCTATCGGCTGTCCCCGAGACAGCCACATTTTTTTATATTAATTGTCGTCGGCTAAAACTCGTTGTACATGGGTTAAATGAAGATATCGAAAGACTAATCTTGTCTTTGCCCAGACTCACACACTCTTAGCACACAAACAAACAATAAAGTTGCGATGTTATTAAATTACCGTTATTGTACAGTTCGTCTGTAGGTAACAAATCTTATGCATAACAAGTGCTTGAAGCTTCTTGTAACTTGTCGAAAGTTACCGTCTCTGGTAAGTTTAGAAACTAAAAATTACTTATGCACACTTTATTTTAATAATTATTAAATAATGTTTGAGGTTCGTTTTGATATCCCAACTGTATGATAATGCGAACAATATAACTATAGAATATTCAATTGAGGTAAAAAGAAGCAACGATATTTCACGTACTTCGCGAGCAGTAAGCTACTAACAGTTTCGCAACGACTCTCGTTTCTCAGAAAGCAATGAAGCGCGTAATCCCTAAGCAACAGCAGAGCAATAAGCCCAGCTCAGAGAGCCAAGCAAACGATTCAAAAAAGAGGAAGGAAAATAAAAAGATAAAAAAGTGCCTTAAGATATCACAAAGTGAATCATTACATGGTAGCGGCAGCTTCGTGCCGTGTTTTACTTTCACAAATATTCGTCTCGGCTTGATATGCTCTTCATTCGTCGTCCAACAGCCTCAAATCGCAAAGACGCCGGCAGATAGGGGCCGCGAAAAAGGGAGGAAGAAACTTGACTCCAGCAGCGAGAAAACTTTTTTTTTACGGGGCAAAGCTTTGCCGCTCTCGCGCGCGCCCCTTGTTGCCCGAGGCCTGTCGTCACCCGGGGAAATTGCTACGGCGAACCGTTATCTACTCCTGCTCTCTCTCTCTGCGGCGCTCGCTCATATTTACATGCAAGCGGCTGCAACCAAAAGAAACGATGAGTTTCGCCCGCGCTTCTTCTGCTTCTGGCTGGATAGAGCCGGCGCTGAGGAGTTTCCTCGACCACGACACATGCGGCCTTCAGATATCCAGAATTATTCTGCACTGCATAATGCGTTTTTATTTGAGTTCTGAGATATTTGCAAACGCATTTACGAAAACTCTCGTTGTTTGGTCGGGCGTAACGCATTCGGAAAACGCTTCAGTGGATAATTAAAGTTTGTTCTTTGAAAGAGCAAATGGTTTGGGAAAGCAGAACAACAGAAGGTGAAAAAGGTAAGAGAAACAAATATTTATTAAAATTTTTCTGCGCGCAAAAAATATTGTTTAAAACGCTTATTTTGTTAATCCACGTAATGATATAACATAAATAATTAACATCTTCTAGGCAGAGCTCAAGATTAAAATAATAATGAACACACGGCCAGATTCTGAAAAATCACATGCGCTGACCGAGTCACTTGCTTTTCGCTCAAAGTGAATTTCCCGTATCTCTTTCTCGCGTGGGTATTTGCCGTCCCCCATCTTCGCCTATATAGAGCAGCAGCGTGTCGAAGTTACCATGGCGTTGGTACCGCAAAGTGGAACCGGATCAGATGTTTGCGAACGCCTTGCAAGCTCGGTACTGCTGTCGCTCGTTTATCTTGCTCTTCGTAGCGTTGAAAATCACATTTGACGCGAATGGCGCGCGCGCGTAATAGACGTGTGCGTACCTACTACCTATACTGTTTCCAGCCCTCTCGCGAATCTCACTATCCGTCGGCAAACGGAATCGCTTCTCGCGCAAGTGCCGAGTACACGGGGCTTTTTAATCTCGGGCTGACTTTACGTGCGCAGCTGACGGCGGTGGCGTTCAATTTTCTACCGCAGCTTCATTTTTCCTCTGTGTGCGCGTGCGTGTGCAGCACGCCGAACCGTTTATTTGTTTCTTCTAGGGATGAGCGCAAATGACTCTTTTGCTCTGTGTCCTCACCCACGTCACTTTCCCTTTATCAGTGAAAATTCCATTGATATTACCTGTAAAAGCAATGACTCTTTTATTGGGGTTCCTGTCTAGATTTAAACCTGAAAATTTGATACACAAGTCCGACTTTTAGATTTTGTGCCCGATAAAACAACACGAGTCTATTTCAAAATGACCTTTTCATAGTTTCTCTGATACCTCTTATTTTGAGTGGCAACAAAATATTGCCTATAAACTCCGTTATTTTGGAACAACAACCAATGATCGATCTAATTGCAGTAAATTCTCTGAGGAAAATCCAATAACGGACTTATTAGGTCTTGTTTTGCAGTCATAGACTTATAGAATTTTTGAATTGTTTTAAAAACTTATTCGAGCAACGTTGTATGGACGCCGGAGGCCGCAGTATAAATCAGTCAACAGTTCTAAACATAACAAGATATAACTTCATACCTGTGCGGCGTTGCACCAAGCAGCAAATGTATAATATATTCACATCACCATGTGGATATGTGTAAGTCTATTTAATGTGTGAATGGGCCTGTTATTCACCTGTAGCGCGCTCCGTCCTTATAATAGTAAGTCTGAACAATAAAACCCTCTTTTCTCAAAAACATGAAAAGTGTACTTATGTCGTTTTGCCTGGCAGCCACAGATACTTATTGATTAAACTCGTCTTTAAGTAAAACGTCAATCACATCAGGTGTATATAAAATCAAATAAATAACATTTAAAATTCACCCGTGCAATGTTTTCTTTTTATAAAAAGAATCAACCAATCGATTCTTTCAGCATGAGATCATACAACAACATTACATGTATAATCGCGAAAATCTCAGTTTGCGCCGCGAAGCCCCTACTTTATATGCAGCGCACATTCTAAATCGATCAGCGATTAGATCTTGAGTCGTATACCGTAGTCAAGCGATAAATAGTCTTCTGATAAAAAAGCGATTAACTTTTTACAGTGCAATATCAAAGCAGCCCTCGACCCTCTCCAGATTTAAAACACATCCTCGCGCACCCTCTGATTTTACACGCCAAACTTTTGAATCGACTTGATAGCCCAAAATAATCCCTCTTCGTACGCTCATCAACGGAAAAATCCAATTTAATTGCCGGCTCGAAAGATACGCTTCTACTCTTACAACTTTCTCGCGCCTCCGCAATAACAAATCCAATGTGCCGTAACCGTTATATAGGCTATATAGGCTAGGGTGGGCACAGCAGAGGGACTTTCATAACAATAAACAGTTCCAGAAGAAGGAAGAAACAGCAGCAGCCACGAGGAATAAGAAGAAACGCATTCGCAGAGCCGGATGGCGGAGGTGGAGGAGGAGGAGGAGAATAGAAAAAGAGCCATCGACTAGGTCAATATCACCCATGGGTGTTATTCCACAGCCTTCTTCGCGAGGAAGAAAAAAACAGCCTCGGCCGCCATCTCTCTTCATCCTCGGTGTGTATCCATTTTGCCAGGGGGTATTAATTATGTTTTCTCGGGGATGAGCTTCCCGAAGTGCGAATTTTGCGGGGGGAGAGCAGACGGCCGAAGCAAGCAAGCAGAAGAAAGAGAGATTACGTAAGAGCCAACGCGGGAATTCGAGGGGCAGGGGTTATCCCAATATCGTATACTAGTATACTTGAGTCCAAAGGCGCAAGCGATATCTCGGCGAGATAATCGGTTGGACGTGAAATGGATTTCCTGGCTTCATATTGGAAGTACCGGGCTACTGCTTTGTGCAGGAAAAATAATCATCCTAATGACCTACATATAGGCTGGTGTGATCCTTCTAGAGCGCGCGAGCGCAAGAGAGAGAGAGAGAGAGAGAGAGAGAGAGAGAGAGAGAGAGAGAGAGAGAGAGAGAGAGAGAGAGAGAGAGATTAGATTAGATTAGATTAATTGCTCTTTATTTTTGTACATTATGTTGTACATATAACAAATATAGTGTATTATGATAAAGGAATAAATAAAATTTGTGTAAGAGTATATAGTGTAAAGGTGTGTGTGATGTTGAGAGATGAAATGAAATGAAAGAGAATGTATGTATGTTTGTGCGATGTTTATGTGTTTTCCAAATTAAAGAAATAATTTTTAGCTGCTTGTTTGAAGTGTGATATGGATAGTGTGTCGCGAAGTTGAGATGGAAGGCTGTTCCAGAGGTAGGAGGCGCTGATGAAAAATGAATTCTTCAGCGTCTCCGTCTTGAAGGACGGGATGTCCAGTGGAGTCACCTCGCCCCTGACAGGCCTGAGTGCGACGTGGAAGTCAAAATAGGCTAGTAGATAAGCTGGTATTGAGGTGTTGAAAATTTTTCTAAGAAAACAGGCCATGAAGTACTTCCTACGTCCGGCGGTGGTGAGCCATTGCAACTCACGCCTGTAAGGGGAGATGTGCTCGTCCCTCTTTACACCATAGATGTATCGGATTCCCGTATTGACAAGCCTCTGCAGTTTTAAGTCAAGCTCTTGAGTCAGGTCGCAGTAAACAAGTGAGCAGTAGTCGATGAGGGGAAATAGGAGTGCTTGCACCAAATGTTGGCGCAATCTGAGGCTAGTGCTCTTCCGAAAGAAATATAGCCGATACATTAAAGAGTGAGCACGTTTACAAGAGAGAGAGAGAGAGAGAGAGAGAGAGAGAGAGAGAGAGAGAGAGAGGAAGTAAGTTGGACTTGTTCTGGATGAACGTAGACGATTACTGATACCCTCAGGAGAGTCAGAAAATCGATATGGTTTTATTGAAAACTCGACCATTACACTGAATCGCTATGTATGGACATTTAATTAAAGGTACGTCCAACAAATTACTGATACTTAATTGTTCTCGTTGTATTATAGATTGTCTTTTTCATTGTTTTGTTTTCTTCTGAGTAAGCTTTGTAATACTAATTTTTGCGTACAAAAATGTCAAGATTGTATTTCAATGTACTATTTCAGCCAAACATCGTGGATGTATGTGCGTTTTCGTATACGCCTGTCTGTCAGCTTCTATTCAGTGTATCCACCCGAGCTCGCTCACTTTGTTTTCACTGCAACATAATGGAAAAAAGGTCCGTTTTTCATTTTACTGAAATTTTCAGTTTTTCTCATCGATTTATTGTCATAGTTTTTTATTAGCGCTTTTCCGACCGATCCCAGTTTTCCTCTGTTTGCCGTTGATTCTATATTAATATTTCCAATATGCATCAAAATCCACCGCAGTTTCTCTCGACCTTTCCTTCGACCTTCGCATTTCCAAGCTGAAAAATCTTTTTTTTTCTATAGTAAAGCTGCATTCAAAAGTCTTAAATTAAAAAATGAAACAATAAAACATGACAACTCTATGCTAAGACGCAGTCCATACTGGGGAAAGAAGCTTCGTTTTGATTGTTGAGACAAAAAATACGTTAACTCCTTGAGGTGAACTGCGAACTTTTTTTAAAAATTCAAACTTCAAACTAAACCTCTATGACTGAACTTGCCAAAAATGTCAAAAACTATTGACCTACGGTGCGCAAGTGCTGCCATCTCGCATCTATAGCTACTAACGGATGACAGTCTGTACTATAGGCAACATTGGGTGTATTCCGTTTTGTCACGAGATTCTCGAGACATAACGGAACGTTCCGATATGTAGTGCTGAAACGCAAAACGGAACGTTCCAATATAATCCGCTGTTGGCGCTGCTGGCAGTGCTGCGAATCGTGAAAGTGCGCGAGCGTGACTAGCTGTAACCTCGTGTTCATACCGGCAAAAGTTTATTGACCGAGGTCTGGGGTTTTGACTGCTATTTTCGTTGATTATTATATAGGTTATGTAGACGTCCATCTAGCAACCAGGTCCATGCAACGGACCGAGATCCCTTTACAACTTTGCATGAAACAATAGTCGAATTATCGCTTTGCAGCTAAAATGTTCAGAACCAGGTCTTAAAACTTCTTAAAACACGACGAGGCGATAACGAGACAAGACTCAAAACGATCAACGAAAACAGCAGCCAAAACCCCGGAGAGGCTTGCCGGTATGAACATGAGGTTACATAGCTAGTCGACCTCGCGCGCTCACGCAGTATCACGATTCGCAGTACTGCCAGCAGCGCCAACAGCGGATTGTATTGGAACGTTCCGTTTCGCGTTTCAGAACTACATATCGGAACGTTCCGTTATGTCTCGAGAATCTCGAGACAAAACGGAATACACCCATTAACGATTTTGCGCTGGGCGCATCTTCTCTAGATAGTCGACGCTAAATTTAAAAGCCTTAAAAGGTTGTTAAATACCTATACTGAATCCACGAGAAAAGTACATTTTAATGCTAAATGTCTTCTTTCATCTTCGTTTTTACCTGACTTAAGCAAAGTGTCCTATAAGAACTGAAGATAGTTCATAAAAAATTCCATTAGTTTCTACGGCTTACTAGACTTTCTTTAACTTCTAAGTAATTAGTTTTGTTTTTAACAATTTTGCAACGTACATAAGAAGCTGCGTTTTACAATCTGACATATTTATACATTTGGCTGTCAAAATATGCAGAGCACTCGAAGATTTGAAACTCTCGTCACAAAGTGAGTTTCAACTCCTTCAGAGTGTTGCTTAATGTTTCAACATCTGAAAATCACACAAAACAGCTTAAAGAATGAAGTGGCCTGAACATGAGACGCTATATGGAATTCCACGGGAAAAATACACTTTCTTGTCTTCAAAAACAGCGAAAAAAAATTTTTGGGGCACGCGCCTGAACCACTTTTTTTCTAATTGTACATAATTAAAACAATGCAAAAGCTCTTCAAGCTCTTTTCCTTTACTTTCATTCCACTGATGCACAATTTTTGTTTGAGCACTTGTGCATCGGGTACATGCTATTGAACAATGGCTAGTTTTCGACAAATTCGAGGGGCCAAGAAAACAGTGTCACAAGGCACTTTTTCACTGTTGGAACGTGGCTTTGCATTGTTTTAAACATGTAATATTATAAAATAAGTCTGGGCGCGTCATCCAATAATCTTTTTTCGCCGTTTTTAAAGTCAAGAAAGTATATTTTTCCGTACAATTCTCCATATAGATGTTCTTCGAACTGAGTAGCACTCAGCTACCGACGGCGCGGGATGCGAGTAAGATTCTCATTAAAAATAATCCAATTAGTTCGTGGAAAAGACCGGGCAGAAGGTCGAGCCGTAGTCCGCTTTAGCGCAAGGATGGCAGCGCGTCACTCGGGCTCGATTAAACGCGTCCACGTTCGGGGAAAGCGCGTCTCTCTCGCGCCCCATGTGAAATCCATTTAGCCGACTCTAGTCTCAAGTGAAAAATAATTGAACACATGTTCTTCGACTTTTGATCGAGATAAAAATTTACAGCATCTGTTTCGGTGCTCCAAAGGATGGATTCAGAAGGCTCGAAATGCTCGTTAAGGTGGTTATCCAAGACAGCTTCAATTGTCTAGAGAGCAAAATCCAATCTCGCATCGACGGGCTATAACGCGGCAGAGTTCGTTTAGCGCGCACTACGGAGGAGATATCTTTTTCAGTGAGTCCGAGAACTGAACTGTTATGTGTACAAAAATATTTGCGGATATTCCTTGAATGTTATTCATTAATTTGATGAATTATTATCCTTTCAAATCGTTTTCATGGCTGACACAGTACGATCTTTGTGATTTGATCTCGATCTAGGTACTATATAGAACTGCTAGTCGCAATTGCGTGGAACATACCAAAGGAGCTTTTACCGTTTGTTTGACAAGCATAATATAGCTCGCATTAATACCGCTACAAACGTTATCCAAAAATAGGTTTGGGATTAAATTCAAATAAAAAGCTCTAAAGCCGACGTGTAATAGTTTTTATACTGCCGAAGCAGGGATATAACAAAGTCGACGGCGTTCGTGCTCGCACAAGGACAAAAAAGGTAGGGAACAACAGCAAGAAGAGAACCACGTCGGCTCTTTCACGCAGAACAAAAACGTCATGATTATCGTTTGAGGCACGCCTCCCCTCGGCATTAATTATTTTTCTCACTAGTGGAACACGCGAGGGAAGAATTTTTTAATGAATATCCCAGGCTACATTTTATCTCAAAGTGTCTTATAGCAAGTAAAATTGTGTGCTTCATTCAACTAAATTTTTCTATACTTGCGTAATATGTCTATAAAATGCGTAATATAACACTGCATGTTCGCATGCAAGAACTGAATTTTTATTTAAAAATATTTAAAAATCCATTAGATTAATATAATAGTCATACGATTAAATACTAACCCAATCATTTTTATCTTCTGATTTATTGACTGTATGTAAGAAAAGAGCCTAAGCCTACGCAGACATCTGCCTATTATTACCATCAAATCTTATCAAATACTATAAATCATACGAGCTTTTCAGATTCTACATGTGGAATAAGATACGAAAAATGTATCACGCTGTCAATTGTGTAACAAATGTAGCAGCATACAATTAATATGTCACGTTAGCAGATACCTTTGTCTTAGGCAGTTTTACTGCATTTCTATGCACTGTCAATATGCGCTAGCCGTTTAGTCACCGACTGAATCTCGTAGAGTTCCGACGTGCTTCTTCTCTCTGCTACTCAGAATAAAGTCTATCCCAATAGTAACTTACAATAAAACCATTGGATCCCTGGTAGAAAATTGAGCAGCGAAACTGGTGAGCAGACTATTGACTGGCCAGTGCTACTGGCCAGTTCGAAGTACATGTCACTGGCTAAGAACTGCTAAGTACAATTCATACGAATCTATTATACGAAGAAACAGGTATAATAAAAACAATCGAAACATATTTGATTACGATAATTATTTTCAATTATAAATCTACTTATATTTACCGTTTACCTAAATATTTGTGATAATTTTTCAAATGTGTTAAAGAGGCAAAAAGTAACAACCTAACCTAGAATGCTCTGTGTTTTACAGGTGGTACAGGCTATCTGCTTATATCTTACTTATATTTATATAGCAGCACAAGCAGTACCTAATCGTACACATACATACATGGAAAAGTATATACCATGTTCATGTATAGTATACAGGTTGTATATGTTGTCTGCTATGCTATACAGCAGAGTAGCAGATACACCACACACAGTTCTCAAATTCTCAGTCGATGTTAAAAATGATATAAGTAGTATACAATGACTCAATTATTGAGAGAGAATTATAATTTATTATAGTTATAAATATATACATAAGGAAAATTATATACTCTTCAAAAATATTGTTCAGAGGCTCTGACATATAATAAAAGTTGATTAAACATAAAAATCATGCATTTAACCTCAAAAAATTAATCAAATCAGCGTCCGTATGGAACTTTTCATAAATAATTAAGATAAATACAATTGTATAAATGGAATGTATAATCATTATTTTGTGAAACTTTATCTGTGCAGCTTCTTTAACAATGTATATTTTACAAATAAACTTTAAATAAAAAAGGCATACATTTTGACTAGTGCAGTACCGGTAGAACCTCGTTAATGTATACTATATTTATTGGCAATTTACTTCAACAACAATAATAATAATGGTTTGGTATTTTCTACAGAAAACCTTGGAATGCGGCCTTGTCATTATGATAATTAAATAATTCTCAATGAAATTGTCAATTTAAATAATTACTGCTCAGTGAAATTGAATGAACATTTTGAATTGATGCCAGTTTTCAATAAAATCAAATATAACCACTATTGAATTCCCTCATTGTTTTTAGCATAGCAGCATTATAAAAAAATAATGTTGAATAAAGTTTGAAAACTCCACAGCTGTAAATACGTCCGCGCTCTGAAGATGTAATCTCGCATGGGAAGGGGGAGGACGGCTGGTCGGCAGATTCAATGTTGGACGGGCAGGGGGGAGGGGGAGAAAAAACGTTAGATGCCAAAAGTTAGTAAAGAGAACAGAGTTTCAGGGTTGCGATGGAAATATACAGAGCATGGTGAAACCAGCGGGTGTGAAGATAACTCAGATAATTAAGTGTTTAACGGCGTAGATTAAGCTGCTGAAGTACAAACGCGTCACAGAATGTTTCTGATCAATTTTTAAATATAGTTTACGCGGACTATGGCGAAATTTCTCCAGTAATTCTCTCACTCTAGCACAAACAAGTGCATAATGCACACACAGATAAGAAGTATTATAAATGAGGTAGCGAGGCTGTCGTCCAGTGCTACTAGTCGCGGATAATAAATTCACCGCCACAGACGCGCACGTCTTTTGTGTGGCTCGACAGCCAAAGAGCCCAAACAGGAGAGAAAAACATGTGGTGGAGCGAGAGAGAGAGAGAGAGAGAGAGAGAGAGAGAGAGAGCCGCGGCCGGGGATCAGACGTCGGATTTCGCGAGGCATGCGGGGGTGTGCTAGAAATGAGAGCATGGACGAGTGTGGCTTTGAGCAAGAGCAGTTTCCGGCCTTGTTAAATGCGCTGCGCTTGATGCCACCGCGGCGCACTGTATGGCGCGCTCTCGGTATTCAACGCGCCTTCGGCTTTGGGCTTTTAGTTAGCTTTCGGACGATGAGTTGACGAAAGGTACGTACCAGTGAACCTACAGTCGTACGAACGTTTCCCACTTTATGTTATTTCAGGGCAGGTACGTGAATTGTTCAAAGACAAAAGGTATAAGTTTACCAAGAGGATCAAACGAGTGTTTATTAATATTACGACAAGACAGGTACTATTTTTTGGAATCGAGTTTTGTTTTAAAATAAAGAAGATTTACAAGTTAATACACCATCTACTTTTGACACTACACATTCGATGGTACAAGCATTATTATTTAGATCAAGATGAAATAATGCTGAATTTTACAGACTGATATTGCAAGTATGATACGATTACAGAAAATTACAGAAAAACTATTTTAACGGACATAATCAATGAAAAAGCAGACTGTTTTCCCATTATGTTACATACTTGAATGGACGTTTTGCCACTTGAAAAGTGAACTGATACGCAAGCTCGTAAACTTTGGCCAGCGAGGACCATTTTTTATCTCTTGCGCAGTTGTTAACGTGGGTCTCAGGACTGTTTAGGTTCTTTGAGAACTGCGTCTGCACTTCAACATTTGACGAAGGAAAGTGCCGAAATATTGGAAAAGGGCGGCCAATTTTTTGGCGATGACTGTAGTTAGTCTTAGTCTATGCGACTCACCGCGTGAGAGTCAGAGAGTAAGCGTGCAGCAGTCGTGTTGAACAGAACTCGAAGCTATTTACTTTGGCTCTTCCTATTACCTGTTAGCTTTCAGTTTGAACATACGCACTCGGAGATATTCGTGCCTTTGATCATTCTTTCTTCCTTGCAACCCTTTCCTTCTTTTACTACAATCCACGCGTGAGAGAAATAAAAGCGTCGCAACAAATCACAAAGTTTTAATTTCACTGCGAACAAACCGTAAACATATCAGCGAATGATGAAATGCTAGCTAATTAAATACCAGGTTACTTCAATAGAACAAGCTTAAAATGGTAAATAGTAAGCGGAATTCAGCGTATTGCAAAGGAGCTGCATTCAGCCCTCTAGCATCCAACGTGAAACATGCGCTCTCTCTCTCTCTCTCTCTCTCTCACACACACACACACACACACAAATCATCCACGAAGGCGCGTAGTAGCAGTTGCAAGAAGTTAAACACTCTGATAAATTCTAATTCCTCTTCTGCCTGCTAATTATCCCGCGCCCGCCTCCGCATATAATACGAACAATAGAGCTTTCCGTCGGCTCAGCCCTTCTCAAAGAGAATACTCCGCCGCGGCTTATTTCGGAGGCGCTGGCTGTCGAGTGTCCCCTTGGCGATGACCAATTCGCCCGCTTGCATCCAAGAGGCCAAGTGCCAAGAAAACTCGAGGAGAGAGTGAGGTACAGACACAGACACACACATATCGATGGTGAAATATGCTAAGAGGATTCCTACTCGGCTTCCGCGTCCTCTTTTCCAGGAATTATGTGCCCTAAGGATACTGCATCGAGCTCGCGCTTCTACATATGTATATGCTACTGCCGCTACTGTGTTACTAGCAACTCCCTTGTTTCCTCCCCTTCCCTTTCTCTCTACTTTTCTTTCGCTTCCTCTTTCTCTTTCGCCATAGACATGACGACGAACTTTTCTAGCCAGCTCTCTCTCTCTCTCTCTCGCGCGCTTGTATATCGCTACTCGATACACATTAGTTTTCCCGCTGCGCGCGATACGCTCCGTCCTTTGCCATACTCTCTCCCACTTTCCTCCGGTGTCTGCCTGGCTACCCCAGCCAGACGTGTCCTTTGAAGCTGCCCGGAGATACGTAAAATGAAGAGAGATATAAAATGAAATATGAAAATGAAAGGGATGAAGTTTGCGCGCGAGGCGCGAATTTTTCCGGGAGCTTCCGCTTCGAACTTGTCGCCCGAAATAGCCGATACTTTAACAAGATCTTATTTGGATAAAGCAGACGGGGGGAGGATTGATATAAAAGTACGACGACCGGTATTTCTCGGTCCACCCCTCCCCCGTTGTCTCGAGGTGCTGGGATTTAGATATGGACAGGGCTGTAAAGTGTCTTATCTTCGTGTCCCGGGGGCCGCGAGAGAGGCAAAAGAGTTATGATATTTTATTCTTACACTACCCTCTGCGTGACTATGGTTTTAAAGAGGGTGACGACTTTTTTTGGCCGATTTGTCGCCTCGCTATGTATATGAGCTCATTCACATATTCGCGCGATAAGTTTTTATGACTCCTCGCACAACTTTAGGATAGAGAAAACTCGCCCGATATGCGCAGAATTTTTGCAGCGGAGATAAAGTGAAGAGTGCAAAAGGAAATTTGTTTCTCTAATCTCACAACCAGCTCTCGACGAGCAATATGTGACAACTCGCTTTAATCATCTTGAACATGGCATGACTTCTCAACATTCTTTACTGCGCGAGCATGTAAGTCTGAGTAAACAAAATGGAAATTTGAGGACACACCTGCAAGACACACACACACATATATATATATATATATATATATATATATATATATATATATATATGTGTGTGTACAATAGAGGAAAAGAGCTCTAATTTAAGGGCCGAGTGGTTAAAATTGGCCGCTCGGATCAACAGTTATTTGGATTTTAAAAATGGGAAAAATGAGTACTTTTCGTAAAAAATCCAAGTTTTTATGATTTTTTGCTATTTTCAAGCCTAGACAGCTTTTTACCTAGAAAACCATTTTAAACTCACCAGCCCTCAAATTAAAGCTTTCTTCGGATACTTTGATCGTATTAATACACATTTTTGGAATGCGCCTCTGGACATTGAGTACCTACAGTTGAGCAATGGCTAGTTCTCGTTAATCTTTCCCATGTTAATTTCCCATAAGAGAATTTAAACTGCCCGGCAAAAAAAATAGGTATTAGGAAATCGCGGGAACCCAAGGTTTTTTTCGTGTTCTGAGTGGCTTAAGATACCTAAAACAGTTGGTCTAGTAGGTGTACCCTGAAATTTCCATTTTGTTCACTCAGACCCCCTGAAGTGTCCGGTTTTCCGTGGATTTGCACATAACAGAAGTCCCTAACGGAATTTCCGAAACAACGATACGCTAATTTAATAATAACAGCGAAGCTCGTTCGCCTTTCTCGTGTGCACGTAATTACATTTTACAATTACACCCTTGAATGGGCGCCACATTTCCCGCGCGTTTTTTCCTCGCCTCGCCCAGATGGAGTAACAGCGCGCGCGCGAAGGCCCGCGGCCGTGCAATTCATTCTGTCAAGAACTTAATTAAAGTTATATAAAATATAGCGCGCGCTCCAGAAAGAGAGAGGGAGAGAGGGAAAAAAAGTCGTGCGCGGAGCAAAGCAAAGCGAGGCAGGGAATCAGAAGGGGTAGAAGCGAGCACGCCTTTTATTTAACGACCCCGCGCTCGCTCACTCGCTATCTTCGGCTTCGCCTTCGGTAACCTCTGCCGCAAAAGGAAGAACAAAGCCCGCGCTCGCGCGCGAAATCGAAAAGGATAAAAAAGACGTAAGAGTATCGCATCCCACCGGGGATACCATTGCTTTAATAAAATCACATCAGGAAACTCCCCCCCTTCCTTCCTCTTCTAAAATAAAACAGCGAAGCGAGGAACAGAAGAGGAGAATGTGCGCGATTATCCCGCAACGACGATAACCAAGCCGAATGGAAGTCCTTTTCTTATCGCGAGCCTCCCCCTTCTTATTTCTCTCTCTCTCTCTTTCTCTCTTCCGCCTCGCTCTATGCTGTGCTGCTCCTATGACCCCCGTGTCGCGGAAGAGAGAATGAGAGAGAGAGATAGAGAGACAGAGAGAGAACAGCTAGCGGAAGGAAAAATGAGAGGAGAAAATCGTCCCACTCTCGCTTGCGCTTTTGGATTTCGGAGAAAATCCGAGTGCGGGTGGAGCGAGCGAGCCCTCGCTGCTCGTGATAAAAGCGAGATGAAATATAGTGCGTGTGGGTGGGTATATCGAGAAAGACGGCTGACCAAAGAGAGAGGGAGAGAGAGAGAGAGAAAGGAAGCGGGGGGGGGGGGGGGTTGAGGCAAACAATCAGAGTTCAGGGTGCGACTGCGAGTAGCATTTGATTGCTTCGGAGCTCCCGTCTTATAACCTAGTCGGACTTTTAAACTCTCGACCTGATTTTGCGGTCTACTGCTGCTGCTGCTACAAAGCTTTATTGTTTATTAGCTCTGCTTAATGGTACGTTTGGAGTATGCGCAACATCACAGCACCGGAATTCCTATGTATTTTAATTGTTGTACCCCAAGCGTCGGCCTGGGAGAATATTTACTTTTGTTTTTACATTCTATTGGAAAATCATTTAGCACATTATTAACCTCGATACTATTGTTTGCGACACAATACCGAATTATTCACAAGTAGATGTAGTCAGAGTTCAGTCAGACGCACGAATAAAGGCAAGCATTATATGCCTTTCGGTGACCTATTCTTCATTATTTCTTTTTTTTTTTTAATAAAAGCACACAAAAGAAAAATTAGCTCAAGTCCTCGAACACGGCACCAGGAAGATTGTTAGGCTGGTCTCGTGTATAATAGATCTTATATTCATACACGTTTATACGAATCAGAGCAGTGGCGGAGGAATGTTCAAACATTAATAAAACGATTAGCACACCATCGGAGCGCATAAGCACGCAGTCGTCCGCGTGATTGGCCAAAAGAGAGGGAGGGACATCGCGAGATAGAGTGTGTGTGTGTGTGCTTGCGCGTGTGTATGTAGACCACTAGATGGACCAAGAGATGAGTGGAGGGTGGGGGCAAAGGCGAAAGCGAAAGACAAAGAGAAGATAAATACGCGGCCGAGTGTGTGTATGCTTAGCTGCTGAATGGGCGACTACGCAGTCCACCGTTGTAAGGATGATGAGGCTTTAATTTAAAAGTGGTTAAACTTTCAGTGAATGGAGTAATTGAGGGCGCGCGTGTTGTATTATGATTCGCGGCAATATGACTCTCGTGTACTGACGTACGAACTCGTGTGCGGTGTGACGTTTGGAAAACTGTTCCAATCAGCTTTTGCGCGAGTTTTGGGCTAGTCTCTACAATTGGTCCAGGGATTCACGCTGCCGCTAACTTACGTGGCTAAGAAGATTATGGCCGATTGAATCAGAACTCACCTGAAACAGAAATATAAAACGAGATGTTAGTTTTCGTGTATAAAGCTTTAAACTATGTCGAAAGTATGCCAATAAATAAATAAATAGTGTGTAATATATATGCGTCGCAAAGAAACGAATGACGCAGAGTATAATTTGTCATTCCTTTTTGTACAAACGGCGAGGCCGTCTGATAATCGGCAACCTTATCCCCCCGGCCAATCTTCTCTCGCCATTGTACTTGGCTTGATAAATGAAGATATTAATGGTGTGCAGCGCAAACTAATCCCTTTTTATTCAAGTCTAGATATACCAGATCGGGCGTAACACTCCAGGCACAGCTCGATCTTTTCAAATATCAGTTTCACGAGAAAAAAAGTTTTATGCAAACGCATACATGTGCAATAATAAATCATCCGAAGATATCTAAAAAAATTCAGTTTGCGTGGACTGGATTTTTCGTTAAACTTCTCTTCAGAAAATTCAACACAGGTAATATTAACGATAAGTAGTTGTTCTTTAACTACGCATACATGATGCTAATAATGAATACAATATTTTTGCTAATCTCCCGACGTCTAAATTGAAGGCCAATAGAAAACATAATGGATAAATCACTAACAGAAACAATTCTAAGCTTTTATGACAAATGAACATTTTTTATCCATAGTTAATATAGTAAGCTTCCTTAAGGGGATGTCGTCCCAGAAAACAGTGTTTTTCTATTACATAAAACTTTTTGAATAAAGTTTGCAAATGAAAATCCGAGTTTGTAGCGCCGTAGTGTTAAGTTTAATGAATCGTTCTACCAAAAGAAAAATTCGATCGGACTTTCTGTTTTTCTAGAAGTTTGGAAATACAAAATACCCCGTGGCGGATTTGCGAAGCTTTTGCGCCGACATTCCTTTAAGATAGATCGCTCACGAATTCTTAGTCAACTGAGAGTGTGCAAAAAAAAAAAGTTGTAAGCGTATTGTTTAACTGTTGCAATGCCGGTACCCTAAGCGGGTCTTGGGCGTAGTCGTCCAGAGCGGACGGGTGGGTGCCTATCACCACTACACAGCGCGTCCTCAGGTTGCGGATAGAGGAACAGCCCCTGAGAAGGAGGTTAACTGCGAATAAATCGAATAAGCAGCCGCGGACAGCCGATAGGCCCGGGCGTGGGTGTGATGAGCCCACACTGGCGAACGCATTCATCTAGAAACACTACGCAAGCACCACCACTACAACGAACACTCAACAATATTTCCTATTTTCACTTTCTCTTTCTACCTCACTATGTCTATATTCTATCTCTTTTAGCACACATTACAAAAATCCTGCTGTCGTGGAGGATGCGGGAGCGATGACAACTGCCCCGAAAGGGGATGTGTAGAATGATTCGCCACCTGGTCTTACGTGGTAACGAAGCCAGCGAAGGCGCGCTGCCTTGCAGGGGGGCGTTAGGATACGAGAATGATTCCGTAGTGTGGCCGATGATGAGTTGGCTCCGTCCTCATCAAAGTCGGAAAGCTCTCATACTTAGTTCTAGAGAGGTATGGGGGTTATTACCTCTAGAACGGTTGATCACCTGCGATCGGAACAGGATCCAAAACGCGCGGGTTTAACTTACTATCATGGCTCAAAAAAAACAAAACCAAACCAAAACCAATAGGGACTTAAAGGTGGGAACGTGGAACGTGCGCAGTTTATACAGAGCAGGCGCGTACCAGGAAATCTTAAAAGAAGCTGGCGAGCGCGAATTAGATTTAGTAGCAATACAAGAAACTCGGTGGCAAGATAGCGGGATTTTAGCAAAAGATAACTTCACCTTTATATTCGGGGGCGCGAGCGGACACTCCTTAGGTACCGGATTTCTGGTTAGCAAAAGAATTATACACGATGTTAAAAGTTTCAAATTCGTGAACGACAGACTCGTATATCATCATCGAAGGAGCGTGGTACAATTACGTGGTTATTAACGTACATTGTCCTACGGAGGACAAAGAGGAAGAGGTAAAGGATCTTTATTACGAAGCTTTAGAACAATTAATCGACCAATTCGCGTCTTACGACACCAAAATAGTAGTGGGGGATTTCAACGCTAAAATAGGGAAAGAGGAAATGTTTAGGCCCCCTATAGGCAAGGAAAGTCTGCACGAAACCAGCAACGATAACGGTATTAGAGTCATAAATTTCGCGGCGGCAAAAGATCTTATAGTAAAAACTACGTGCTTTAAGCATAAGGATATACACAAAGCAACGTGAACATCGCCGGACGGAGCCACGCAAAATCAAATCGATCACTTCCTTATCGATAAGAGGCGCGACACAAATGTACTTGACGTAAGAACCTATAGGGGGGCGGATTGCGACTCGGATCATTTTCTAGTAGTGGCCAAATTAAGAGTCAAATTAGTAGCCGGGCAAAATAGTAAACGGGCGAACAAAGTAGAAACCTTCGACATTGAAAAGCTACGAAACGGGGTAGAGCGAATTCAGTATCAAGATTCAGAAATAAGTAACCGGTTTCAGGTTCTCGAGGACAGATGCACCAACGGAGGTAGATGACGACCCAAACAGTCTATGGGGGGCTATCGAAAGAACGGTAAAAGAGGCCGCGAACAAAGTGCTAGGTAAAAAGAAAAAGCCAAAGAGCAAACCATGGTTTGACGAAGAGTGCGAACTCTGGTTTGAAAGGCGCAAAAAGGCTAAAGTAGACAGCGTTCACAATGGAAACGATAGGACCGTAGAAGAGTACCACGAAATAAGAAAGCAAGTGGGTGTGATTTACAGAAACAAAAAGCGCGAGTA